>MU759416.1:0-19289 GCA_026770625.1 Nicotiana glauca | reverse complement strand
ATAGAGGTTTCTACCATTGATTCAGTTCCGGTATTGAGGGACTTTTCTTCGGATGCGTTCCTTGTGGCCAGGCATGTCGCCGGGAGAGATTGTGGATTTCGGTATTGATTCGGTGTCGGGCACCGTATTGTACGGCTCCGATATGAGTTATAGTAGTGGAAGAAGCATCTTCAGGCTTCTTGGTAATGAGATTGTTGGTAAGTTGATTGGCTACGTATTCAGATTGAGATGGCTTGGTTGGCCCTGAGATGTATTGTTGAGGGATAGGTTTAATCTCTCGTTATTGAGCTTGTTAGTGATCTGGGAAGATCTATGAGTAGCTTTTTCGGTGTTGTGAGGCGTTATGATTTTCGGATTGTGGGCACATATAGTGCGGTGCTATCGAGATTCATAGTGGAAGTTGAGGGGGGAGGACCTCAGTTGTGTTTAAGTTTTGTAGCTTACAACGCTATATGTAGATATTGTTACGCACTCAGTATTTTATTGTAATGAGCAAACTTGGCTGGATGTGCATCTCCTTCGGTGAGATATATGTATGGATCGGGTGGCACGCCGCCATGGGTATGTTATCTGGATCGGGTTGCACGCTGCAACAGTGTGATGTGGAGAATAGTTTTCCATATGTTATTTTGTATGCCTTGCTTTCTGATTTCTAAAGAAAGTCCGTATTTGGTGTTGCTCGGCGAATGGCGCATCGGTTATGTCCTTTCAAGATTGAAGGGGGTATATTACTTGCTTCACCATGGAGGTGAGGGATTACTTGGTTTCATACATCAATCTGTGTGTGGCTGTCTACTTTTGAGCACGGTGACTTGAGGTGCTCCATATGTAACAGTGTTTGGATAAGATCGCACATTGTAGCGAGGCTACATGGAGATTAGACCCTTCAGGGTAGATGCAGATATTTTATTTCTATGATGTGGGACGGGGTCCCAGCCTTGTGTTGTGATGGTACTGAGGAGTTTGAGTTACAGCTCTTTTGTTTGAGTTATTTGTCATGACTTGAGTATGTTCAGACCGCCCATCATCGGTGCGCGGATTATGCAAGTTGTGTCTTAGGCCTATGATGAGGTGTCACATCACCAAAGTGGTGCGTTGAATTCGAGGTGATCGTTGGAGTCATTATTAAATGCAAACAGATGTGATTTCAGCTGATTAGAGGGTCCATATCAAGGTTTGGCCCGGAAATCTGTTGTGGTATTAGTCAACAAGGAAGTGGCTTCATGAATGGTTGATCTGAGAAATTGATACAGTTTATTGCGTGTTTCATTATTCATTGGCAGTATCTGAAAGTTCTAGAATAAGACCTTAGCTAATAAGAGGTTCTGATTTTGAGTATGAATTCGGAAAGTGCAATGTGGTTCTACGGTTTATGGCCTAGATGGACTGTGAAATTTCAGCGGAGTTGTATTATCGGACCTATGTAAGATAGGGTGACGAGGGATCACCCCGGGTATATGCTTGGTAAGGTCATTTAGCTATTGGTTGGCTTCTAAGACAACTCTGGGCACGTTCGAGGACGAGCGTTTGTTTAAGTTGGGGAGGATGTGACGACCTGGCTTGTTGTCACGTGAGTTACCGCCCCGTTTCCCCCATATTGTTTTGCCTTATGTTTCAATACCGATATTTGAGTTGATCGGATAGAATTGAATTGATTTTAATTGGGAATGAGGCACTTAGCCTCTTAGAAGAAAGCTTGTTTTAGAAAAGTCAACTGGAAGTGGAATATGTGGTTAGAGGGCTCGGATGTGAATTCTGGTAGTTCGGTTAGCTTCGGGGGATGATTTGTGACTTAGAAGTGCGATCGGAATTGATTTTGGAGGCTCGGTGTAGAATTAGGCTTGAATTGGCGAAGTCTGAATTTCGGCGAATTCCGGTGGATAGGTGAGATTTTGATCTGAGGGTTGGAATGGAATTCCGAGAGTTGCAATAGCTTCGTTAGGTGATTTTGGATATTTCTGCAAATTTTCAGGTCATTCGGACATCGTTTGGTCGGGTCTTTGATCGAAAGTGCATTTCAGAAGTTTTTAAGAAACTTAGGCTTTGATTTGGTAAAATTTGATGATTTTGATGTTAACGATAGTGTTTTGATGATTGGAACAAGTTTGAATGAGGTTGCTGGATGTGTTGGTGTTTTTGATTGAGGTCCTGGGGGCCTCGGGGTGATTTCGGATGATTAAACGGGAATTTTTGAAGCATGTTGCAGGTCTATTTTTTTATGGCTTCTGGTATTTCTGCATCTGCAGAAAAGGAGCCGCATAAGGGGTTCCACAGATGCGGCTGTTGTATCGCAGAAGCGGTCCTCGATGGACCTGGGCAATTCCGCAAAAGCGGAAGTTTGGACGTGTAAGCGGTTCCGCAAAAGCGGAAAAATCACCGCAGAAGCGGTAGCAGGGAAACCGCAGAAGCGGATGTCTGATCGCATAAGCGATGCCTGGTAAATTTAGTGAGAACCGCATAAGCGGTCAATCGGCCGCAGAAGCAGTCCTGCATACGCGGTAGCGGGACCGCATAAGCGAAAATCGCTGAAGGTTTTAATGAAACAGTGTTCGCGAATTTCAGAAGTTAAGGAAAATATTTTGACTTCGGGAAGAGGTGATTTTGGGCGATTTGGAGAGGATTCGAAGGGGATTCCATCAGGCATGAATTTATAGACTCGAATAATGTTGTTATGGTGTAAAAACAAGGATTTAAACACTGAAATTCAAGGAATTAAAGGGTAAAAATGGAGGTTAGGGCTTGAAACCTAAGAAAGTGTAAACTTGGAATTTGAGGGGTCAAATGGACTCCGATTTTGATAAATTTGATATGGGTAGACTCGTGGCGAGATGAAGAGTCCGGTAATGTGAATTTCATAATTTTTTGAGAAATGGGCCCGCGGCTCGGGCTTTGCTAGTTTCGAG
The DNA here is from genome assembly GCA_026770625.1 of Nicotiana glauca. Lineage (NCBI taxonomy): Eukaryota > Viridiplantae > Streptophyta > Magnoliopsida > Solanales > Solanaceae > Nicotiana > Nicotiana glauca. The sequence goes on along the minus strand of MU759416.1, from coordinate 16,386 downwards.
ATTTTTGATATTTTTTGATTATTTTCGATTGGGTATTGTTCCCTTAGCATATTGTAATGCATTCGCTCTGATGTTGGTTAGATTTGTCGCGCGTGGAGGCCGAATTTAGGGGCAAAGGCATCGCGAGCTAGAGATTTTACCGGTTCTAGGTGAGTAATACTTGTAAATGATATCCTGAGGGTTTGAAACCCCGGATTTGTACATCATAGTGCTGTATTGTGGTGACTTGCACGCCAGGTATGAGCGTGGGGTAGAGCACCGTTGGGGATTGTGACTTGGTCCGTCCCGGTTGTTGATTTTACTGCGTGATTGATTGAAAACTACTTGATGTTATCATGATTTGGGCTGTGTGCCATGTTTTGGGCTTCGTGCCAATTATTTAGATCCCTTAGCGATTATTATCACTGTTTCCATGATGCTTAGCATGTTTTCATGACATCAGTCCTGAGTTAAACAATGTCTTGAAATGATTAGTAAATTTCTAAAGTCTTAAACACTTAAGATATAATTCCTAATAATTGGAACTGAAAATGATAAACTTGACTGTGCCTGTATGGCTTACGTGCATATATCTAGACTGAGTGTGGATCGGGCTGCGCACCGCAGCAGTATTGCATGTGCATTCTGGACTGATGATGGATCGGGCTGCACGCCGCAGCGGTGTGATATTGATATTGCGCTTGGGCTGTAGGAGCCCCTCCGGAGTCTGAACCCCCACAGTGAGCGTGGGTACCCAAATGGATCGGGTTGTACGCCGCAGTGGTCATATGCATTGCATTGCATTCACGCATTGATTCCTGTTTGTACTACGTGGTATGATATTTAGCACTCTCATATAATTGGCATCCATGCTATTTCTTGCACTGTGTACCAGATACCCTGGTGTTATTTATAAATAGAGTGTTGTGCCCAAGGGGCTGACTTGTGTGCGGACTTGCACTACCTGATATCGCATTCATATGCTTAATGTTGGAAACAGGATATTTTTTTGAAAGAGATTTTTAAACTGAGCTAGATGTTTCTAAAGGATTTTCACGACTTTTACTATTTTGTTAAAAAGATTGTACTGTACTGTATAGCATGATAGAGTGTTCTTACGTGATTTCTTACTGTTCAGTTATTATTTACACTTATTACCACTGAGTTGGATGTACTCACTTTACTACCTGCACCATGTGTGCAGATCCAGGTACCTCCGGAGTTTAGCTGAGTTTTTGCTGATTTCAGAGTTTATCCGGAGTTATCGAGGTAGCTGCCTGACGTTCGCAGGACCCGACTCCTCCCTTATCCCATTTATTATCTTTCCGCAGTTTTGAGACATTGTATTATTTGGATTCTTGTCACCTGTACTGTTAGAGGCTCTAGACTCATGACCCCCAGGTCTTTGGGAGTATATTCTGTGTTATCGTGATATTCAGCTTAATCTTTTAGCTTCATTGTTGTTAATGATATTTAAATAATTAATTTTGAGCTTCATGGTCTGGTTGAGAGTGTAAACGGTCGGGCTTGCCTAACAATTGTGTTGGGCGCTATCGCGATCGGGATTGGGGTCGTGACATCTCATTAGCTTCATTAGTTTGTCTGCACATGTGCCTGAACAAAAAAAATGTATTAATATGTCTAGATGACTCTTTTGTGCTTATCACTTAATAAAAAATGTTAAGAATACTAACTTATTCAACTGTGGTAGGTATCTTGTCCTTAGGAATTTATTATTATAGTATAGAATGACGGCCCACTTAATTATAGAATTACACTGCATTTACATTTTGTTATTGTTATTGTTAACAAAGCCATATCATTCAATTATCAAAATGGACAAAACACATAGCTAAACAAGGACAACTTTTCATGAATCATGATTTCATTTCTCTGCTTTTTCTTCAAGACATCATGAGTGGGGCCGTTCACCTAGTTTTATCCTATGTTTCTCTAATAAAATTAGATAAGTACGTTAATTGCTTTTCATCCTAAAGCAAGCCTCATTTAAAGGGTTTTCTCGAGTCACTTTCGTATTCTAATAATTTTTTGATTTCCATATAGAAGTAATAATATATGAAATGTGTTTTATTTTTTCTTAAAATCAATTGTTACAATTCCCGTTCATATTTGTTTTTTAAGATTTTGCACACTTATTTATTTTATAGATCATAAGAATATTTATCTAAACTACTATCTTTCTCTAAATCAATATAAAGCTTTGTTACCATTACTTAGAACATCTCATATAATGAATGTGAATCATATTGAAGTAAATTCATAAATTTACTTTTGAATATTAATTCACTGTTTATTTGACTGAGTTAGAAAGAAACGCCATATTAAAGTATGGATGTAGTCTTCTATTTTTGTATGGTAATAGATATCATGTCTATAGGAGTTTAAAATTTTGACTCATTGCTTGAAGGAAATAATACGGAACCAATCATGATCGCATAACCTTTTCCGTGAAAAAATATGTCCTTTGTTAGAAGTAGACATTCAAGCGTTAGTTAGTATGTGTGTAGTTCACTTTAAAAGAGTTAATGAAGTTCCATGTTTCACTGCCACTAAGAAGCAATTGGTTTAATCTTTAGATTTCAAGTGAATATGGAAAAGTTGGTGTACTGCTTATAATTTGGAGTAGGAGATATGTCTAAAGATCATTCTCTATCATTTAAATTTTGAGGACTTATTAAGGTGTAAGAATTGTTGGCATGTATAAGCTTGCTGGAATTGGACAATTATTTATTTCACTCATGTCCCTGATTGGGTTTAAGTTATAAGTTTGATTTAACTTTTTGCCCTCTTATTTTTTATATAGTTATTTAAGATTTTGTTCTCTTCTCTAATTCTCGTCTTATTTTCTCTTTTGCATATGCACTTGGAGCAAAATATGGAGTCTTAATGCAAGACTCGCCAACATACCCCGAGCATGGAGTCATATCTCATATTCCTATAGATGCACCGGATAGCAAAAAAACAAGCGAAATGCTTGGGGACGCCTATGGCATCTTCCTTTTCATTTCACTATCATTCTTGCTATTTAACTCCACTTGTGTCATTTGACATTATTTTTATTTTTTTTAAGATTATATGCTAAAATGCGTACTAACATGATAATATTTAGTTATCCTCTTTTCTTACGATTGGTTTAGTACTAATGTAATCACATAAGATATAGGCTTTACACGCAAGAATATGGAATGCGCTCCTTTAAAAAATAATGCTTTTCAAAAACTTTTCATTGAAATATTTTCTAATGGTATTGAGTAAGTACAGGATGTTTAAGTCTAGTTGAGCATTTTTCTGAAAGTACACATGACGGCATTGGCATTACCTTTTAAGTTACTCTTGTTCAAATAAGATTTTAACCGTTTCACATTACTTATTTCGTGTAGTTCTCCCATTTTTTTAGCCATAAATTAACCTAAGTTTGGTCGGTTAACCGTAATTAACGGATCATATAGGGTGCCTTAATAACCTTCCCTATAGGATTAATCAGAACTCTTACCCATAATCTTTAATGTTACGTAGACCATAAAACAGAGTTAACTTTAAGCATTACTTAGCTAAAATTGACGTCCTAATTCACCTTGAACTAATTAGGTGGCGACTCTTTTTAATTAATTAAACCTTTAGAATTACCAATATGTTATACTCTAGTTTGACCTGTGTTAAAATAGGGTATAACAAGCACAACATTTCATCCTCAGACGGACGGACAATCAGAACGGACTATTCAAATTTTGGAGGATATGCTCCGAGCTTGTGTTATTGATTTTGGAGGTTCGTGGGATCAGCTCCTGCCTTTAGCATAGTTTGCCTATAATAACAGATATCAGTCGAGTATCTAGATGGCTCCTTATGAAGCTTTGTATGGTAGACGGTGTCGATCTCCTGTTGGGTGGTTTGAGCCGGGAGAGGCTCGGTTGTTGGGTATAGATTTGGTTCAGGAGGGCCTTGGACAAGGTCAAGATCATTCAGGATAGACTTCGTACAACTCAGTCCAGGCAAAAAATCTATGCAGATCGTAAGGTTCGAGATATAGCTATCATGGTTGGTGAGTGAATGTTGCTCCGAGTGTCGCCTATGAAGGGCATGATGAGATTTAGGAAGAAGGGCAAGCTTAGCCCTAGGTTTATTGGCCCATTTGAGATTCTTGAGTGAGTTGGAGAACTGACTTATAAACTTGCATTGCCGCCTAGCTTATCGGCCGTACATCCAGTTTTTCATATATCCATGCTCCGAAAATATCACAGCGATCCAGCCCACGTGTTAGATTTCAATACAGTCCAGATGGACAAGGCCTTGTCTTATGAGGAGGAGCCTGTAGCTATTTTAGACAGGCAGGTTCGTCAGTTGAGATCCAAGAGTTTTCCCTCTGTCTGTGTTCAATGGAGGGGTCAGCCTCCTGAGGCTTCGACCTGGGAGTCCGAGTCTGCTATGCTGAGCCGTTATCCCCATCTATTTCCCGACTCGGGTACTTCCTTCTTATGTCCGTTCGAGGACGAACGATTGTTTTAGAGGTAGAGAATGTGACGACCCAAAGGGTCATCACTTGTTTCCTTATCTATTCCAAGCTTCCGAGGTCTTGAAAACCTTACTTATAATTGTCTCGATTTGCGTGTGCAGTCTGTCGCGTAATTGGAAGCTCAAATATGAAATTCTGTGAAGATTTGTTAAGTTTTGATATTAAAATGAGTAAATTTGACTCCGTTCAATATTTTTGGTAAACGGACCCGGACCGATGATTTGACTGTCTCGGAAGGTCCGTAGAAAAATATGGGACTTGGGCATATGCCCGAAATTAAATTCCGAGGTCCCAGGCCCGAGAGATGATTTTTTCTGTGAAATTATTTTCTGAAAGTGTATAAGGAAAATGAAAATGAAATTTGATTAAAAAGTGATGGTATCGGGCTCATATTTTAGTTCTGACACCCGGTAAATGTCTTATATACTGTTTAAGCACTTCCTGTAAAGTTTGGTTGAAAACGGAAATCGTATGACGTGTTTCGGCCTTAAAATGAAAAATTTGAAAACTTATGAAATTTGAAAGATTTCTTGGATTTGAAAGCTCAATTCTGTGTTTTTGGTGTTATTTTGGCGATTTGATTGCACGGTTAAGTTTGTAGGATGTTTTAGAATCAGTGTACATATTTGGTTTGGAGCCCCGAAGGCTCGGGTGAGTTTTTGATGGGTGTCGGGGTGGTTTTGGACTTAGAAAAATTGCAGAAAATCTGCAATAGGTGCACAGTGATTTTCTTCTTCGCGTTCGCGACCTATACTGCCCGCAATCTCGATGCCTTATTCCGTTCTTCTTCGTGTTCGCGATGAAGCTATCGCGTTCATGAATCTTCAACCTGTCCCTCTTCGCGTTCGCATTCAATCGTTCGCGAACCCGTAAGCTTGCAGCCTCCCCTATCGCGTTCGCGTTGCCTTCATGCTTTCGCGTAGAACGAATTCCCGGACCCCTCAGCTTTCTTCTTCATGTTCACGTCATCACCATTGCGAATGCGATGCCTTGTCAACCCAGCCCTTCACAAACGCGATCCCCAAGTCGCGAACGCGAAGGGAAATTTTATTCCCAGCGATTTAAGTCCCAAAACAGAATGCAAATGAGATTTTTACCCCATTTCACAAACCCTCTCCTCTTCAAAGCTCTTGGGCGATTCTTGGAGCATTTCTTCACCAAAGTTTCTTGGGTAAGTGTTCCTTAACTCGTTTTCTTCATCCTCCATCAATATCATTTGAATTCCTAGGCCTAAAACACGTGAAAATAGGTAGAAAATTAGAGAAATGGGTAGGGTTAGGGCTCGTTTTGGGGTCGAACTTGAGAACAAATTATATATTAGTGCTCGTGAGTGAATGGGTGATCAAAATTTAGTTCGAACCTCGTGTTTTGACCAAGCGGGCCCGGGGTCAGATTTTAGAATTTTGGGCAGAATGTTTTAGGAAATATATCTAGCCATTTGGATTGGATTGTTGATTATTATTAATGATATTAAATCAATTTTGTACATATACGATTGAATTGGAACCAAAATTGAAACGAAAGGCATTGCTTAAGGATTGAGTTGGCCATAAACCTTCGAGGTAAGTGTTTGGTCTACCCTAGCTTGAGGGAATAGGAATTGAGCCATATTTGATTAATTGCTACTTGTCGAGTGCGACGTATGGGCATGGTAACGAGTATCCATACGCCGGTGTCGAGCATGACCGTGGGTCTTAAATTGATAAATTTCATATTCTCATTTAAATCTATGAAAGACTTATTTGTTGAACCTTGACACCGAGTATTGATTTCCTTTGCCGGAAATAAATTATGATTAATTGTTATTGGTTTTCTTTGCCGGTAATATATTATTTGATTATTTATTATTGGTCTCCTTTGCTGGTAGTATATTGTTTGATTATTTATTAATGGTCTCCTTTGCCGGTAATATATTGTACATTATGCTAAAAATGAAATGGGAGCGGATGGTACGCCTACCACAAGATATAAATTGAAATGGGAGCGGGTGGTACGCCTACCACGAAGTATGTTGAAATGCGAGCGAGTGGTACGCCTACCACAAATTATATTGAGTACTTGTTATTGGTTTCCATGCCGGTGACATATTGTGCACAGAGTTAACAATGAAATGGGAGCGGGTGGTACGCCTACCACAAGATATAAATGAAATGGGAGCGGGTGGTACGCCTACCACAAGATACGAATTGAAATGGGAGCGGGTGGTACACCTACCACAAGAGATGAAATGAAATGGGATCGGGTTGCACGATTCCTGATATTATCTTTTGTTTCCACCCCAGAGTATGTTTTCCCCTTCCCAATATTATATGTTGTTTCCTGTCATTTCTTGTTGTGTGTGTGTGTGTATATATATATATATATATTTAAACTGCACAGGTTTATGTGAGTGTCTGGTCCTAGCCTCGTCACTACTTTGCCGGGGTAGGCTAGACACTTACCAGCACATGGGGTCGGTTGTGCTGATACTACACTCTGTGCTCTTTTGTACAGATACAGGTTTTGGACAGCAGCAACAGTAGTGCAAGTGTTAGCATCTCGATTAGCGAGACACCGAGGTAGCCTTGCAGGCGTCCGCAGGCCAGACGTCTCCTTTATCCTTATTTTTAGTCGGTTATCTCATGTATTCGAGACAAACAGTTTTATATTTCTTCCAAACGGTTGTGTTTAGTATTCTTAGAAGTTCGTGAGTATTGTGACACCAGTCTTGGGTAGAAGTTTATGTTTGGATTTCTACATCGCATCTAATATTATTTATGTAAGTCTTCCGCTAAATTAATTTATTCCGCCGTATTGTAATATTATTGCTAAATGATTAAAATTATAATTGTTGAAAATAACAAGATAAGTAAGAGTTGGCTTACCTAGCTTCCACTAGTAGGCGCCATCACGACTCCCAATGGTGGGAAATCCGGGTCGTGACAAGAAGCTTGGTGAAGAAATATCACAGGCAGCTGGCAAAGCCGTGTTTGATCGTTGCTTACATGCTCCGTTACAACTTCATTCATGCGCCAATCAATTGACTGTGAAGCAGAGAAGGAAGAGTTTTTATCACCGTGTGGGTAGTCTCTATTAGGGTTTCCGTTTCATGTGCACTAAAAAGGAAGGAAAACTGGTGCGACTATAGTAATGCCAAGCATACAAGCAAAGGACTCTACCTACCCCATACTGCCGAATGAAAGAAGCTCATCGCGGATGATAGAACGAGCAATAGCGGTTCCATTCTTGCTCTTCCTATTCCATACCATAAACAGACACCTTTGATTCATCGACATTGACACTAGAGGCTCTACCCCCATCCACCAGCCCTTTATGGAGTTAGCGGTCCAAGAGAAAAAATTCTTCTATATAATAAAGAAAGTAAGAAGGGTTCCAAACCATTGAAACAAAAAGCACTAAAGACTGTTACGACGTGGCAGAAGTAATCACCGTCAAGCACACAGGCATGCACAGGAAGCTGGCAAAGCCATGTGCTTTCTGATATGATAGTATTGAGGGGCAAGTTATGCTTATTAACTTGTCTCTTGACCAAGTGTTTATTTCGTAGAAGGATTACTTTTTATATAACAAACTTCTTCGATTGTAGGAAGCTACATTTATTGGAAGAAAATTTGCAGCATTGAACACCAGTTGAAGTTATAAAGAAATGGTAGCCTTGCAAACAATTAACACAATTGGCTCATTGACATCTTGCTATATATGTGGCTACAGATAGATGCAAATTTTATATACAAGTCTAAACTTACAATTTATATAAATCGGCGGTGGTTTTCTTAATAAATTAATTGCATATTGATTTTTCTTATCCCTTAGACTGCTGCTTACTGTAAAATACAATAATTTTCAAAAACAATAAAGGTCCCTGGCTAGTTGATCATGTTATCAATTTTTCCTCTTATGGTGATAGGTGATCCTGCTATCAATTTTTCCAACTCAAATAATATGAAGGGCATATAGTAATTACTTAATTAGCTTAACAATATTATTTCCTAAAGTTTTAATCAGGGGTGTGCATTCGATTTTGTCCCTTATCGATAATTACTTATCGATTATCGATTTGTACATATGCTTATCGTTATCGTTTCAATAAGGTTTCGATTTTTTCGATTTCGATTTCGATAACAAATAAACGATTCGATTTATCGATAAACCGATTTGAATGCACACCCCTAGTTTTAATGGATACTGAGATGGTTAGCCGATAAAGAAGAAAACTTAAAGAAACTAATCAAACAAAAGTTCTAGAATTCAATTATTGAGATGTCATGTAAGTTACCTCCGACATTTTCAATCCTTGCACTTATTTTCCCTAGGTTATGTTAAGTAACTAAAATACTTTGTTTCATATTCTTTTGCTGTTATTACTAATACAGATTCTAGTAGAATTCATGCCTTAGAAGATTTGATAAAGTCCCTCAAGAAACGAGATGTTCAAGTAAGCTGGTAGTATACAAATTCTATATTTTTGTTAAATTTTTGGCACTTTTTTTTGCTTCTTTTGCTTGAAGTTAGCTCCCGAAGATTTTGACACTCGTTTGTTTGTTTAACTAATTATTATTTCCCCTCCTATTTTATCCGTTCATTTCTTCTATTTCAGTGTTCTAGTGTTGTTAGCGGTCAACTTTGGTGCATGTTTAACTTCTATTAATCATGGGGCTGGATTAAAGCTTATACTTTATTTTTTAAATTCTAATGTTAGAAAACCTATCGAGGTTGACTTATACTTTAATAGTTACATATGTTATATCTTTCATGAATATATAGCTAGAATTTGTGCCGCCAAGTAGAATAATTTGCAAGTTTTGTGATGATATACGAGGAAACCGCTCTGTACTTTAGTTCTTATTCATGTGAGAGTATCTAGCAACTTCTGTTTAATGTTGTTACTTGTTAAACCAAGTGGCAGATTTGTTTGTTAGAAGATTTGGAGCTTTCATTTATTTATGTAACTGGATTTGTCCAACAAAGTCTGTATAATGCTATTGTGAGAGTATGCTACTCGTTTATAACTTCTTTATCGAATGTTTTTGTTTAACTGTTTCAGCATAGTGATGTGAAGAGCTAGTCCGCTTCACCCGTGGGTTTAAATCAAGTGACAGCAATACAAATCACCAAGCAAGTACTTTGGATTTTTGTATATTTATTCATTGAGGAACTACCCTAGATTGTCTAATATTAAAGGTATTATATACTTTTTGTGTTTGTATAACTTTAGTTTTATTTCAATTTGATTTGTAATGTTTGTTATAAACATACAATAGATATTTTAATGGAATTTGTTTTTTGTTGTATGAGTTATTTTGTAAAATTATTTATTGAATCCTAAAATTAAAATCTTGAAATAGGTATTGCCGCATTTATAAATTGCCAATATTAAATATATTTTTTAACGATTGAGTTCAAATTGACAAATAATTTTTTTAAAACATTAAGATCATATTATTGGGGTTACAAACTACCACTAATTGCCTTTGAAAACTGCCACAAATTGAAAATTTATTTTGTTTTGGTCGTCATGGAGGTTTTAGAAAACTGCCACAAAAATGCTCGTGGCAAACATAACTGCGGCGCTTTTTAAAACCGCAACAATTCATTTTGTGGAGGTTGAAAAATGCCACAAAATGAGCCTTTTTTTGTAGTGAGTATTCGACTATTTTCACCACAGTTTTTTTTTTTTTTTTGGTACAAAGATAAATATTTAAGTAAACATATGCGTATAGAGACCTCATCATATAACAAATTAAGTCATTACTAGTAGTAGTTATATTGTTTGTAGTAGTCCTAATTGATATTATGTGATAGTTGCTCCTTTCATGTGGCAAGAGGGGTTGCTCTGATGGTAAGCAATCCTCACTTCCAACCGAGAGTGTCACGACCCAAAATCTGACCATGGTCGTGATGGCGCCTATCGTGTTACAAGGCAAGCCTATTCCCAAAACATTACTACTAAATTGATTATAAGAATTTAATAAAATATTTCCAACAATTTAATTCCTGATAAACTAAACCAACTCTAAATATAAATAATATAAAATACGAAAACGAGTCGCAAACATCAGGGTATCACTAAATCATGAGCGTCTAAAACTATAAACTAAGATATATAAATTGTCTAATTGTCCAAAACAAGAAATGACAGGAGGAGTAACAAGGTCCTGCGGATGCTAGCAGCTACCTTGCAGTCTCCAAAGATAGCCGGCTTGAACTCAACAATCGTCATGCTCTAACTCACCTGGATCTACACATAAAGTGCAGGGTGTAGTATGAGTACAACCACCTCAGTAGTAACAGAAATAACTAAGGAACTGAGCAGTAGTGACGAGTTAAGTAAAACAATCCAATTCTTTATTTTCACAATTTTAAAAAAATAAACATGAATAAATTGGTAAATTTCATAACTCAGTAAATACCACAAAGAAATTTAATAGATAAATGCAGCAACATCAAGAGTAAATGCAACCTCACAGCAGGTCCACTCCATCGCTCTTCACTCGCACTCAGCACTCAACACTCTGCGCTCACTGTGAGTGTGTACAGACTCCGGAGGGGCTCCCAAAGCACAAGCGCTAAGCACGGACAACTCACGTGCTACTATATCAATACCTGGATTCGCACGGTCAACTCACGTGCTACGAGGACAACTCACGCGCTATGGCATCAATACCTGGACCCGCACGGTCAACTCACGTGCTATGCGGACAACTCACGCGCTATGGTATTAATATCCTCACAATCAGGCCCTCAGCCTCACTCAATCATGTACCTCACTAGCCTCACCATTGTCAACAAATAAGGGGACACAACCTACATCAAATATCACAACATATTACTAATTAATAGAGACTGAGGTAAAAATGTACAATAATTTCTATGACTAAGTACAAATAACGTAAGAATGAATAAAGCCTAAGTATGATCTCTAACATGAAGGCAAACAAGTTAAACAACAAATAACCACAGATAATAACCTGTGACGACCCGGCTCGTCGTCGCGTGAGTTACCGCTCCATTTCCTCCATATTATGTTGCTATATGTTTCAATATTAGTATTTGAGTTGATCGGGTAGAACTGAATTGGTTTAGTTAGAAATTGAGGCACTTAGCCTCTTAGAGGGAAACTTGTTTTGGAAAAGTCAACCGGAAGTTGACTATATAGTTAGAGGGCTCGGATGTGAATTCCGGTGATTTGGTTAGCTTCGGAGGATGATTTGTGACTTAGGAGTGCGATCGGAATTGAATTTGGAGGTCCGGTATAGAATTAGGCTTGAATTGGCGAAGTTTGAATTTTGGCAAATTCCGGTTGATAGGCGAGATTTTGATCGGAGGGTCGGAATGGAATTCCGAGAGTTGCTTTAGCTTCGTTAGGTGATTTTGGATATGTGTGCAAAATTTCAGGTCATTCGGATGTCTTTTGGTCGGGTTTTTGATCGAATGCGAGTTTCGAAAGTTTTGGTTGAACTTAGGCTTTGATTTGAGGAAATTTTATGATTTTGATGTTAACTATAGTCTTTTGACGGTTCGAGCATGTTTGAGTAAGGTATTGGGTCACATCTGTGATTTTGGTTGAGGTCCCGGAGGCCTCAGGGTGAATTCGAGTGGTTAAACGAGAGTTTTCGAAGTGTGTTGCAGGTCAGATTTTGCTGTCATCTGGTATTTCCACTTCTGCGGAAATGGACCGCAGAAGAGGTTATGCAGAAGCGGGTAAGTGATCGCAGAAGCGGTCGTTCGCTGGTTAGGGAGATTCCGCAGAAGCAGACTAAGTTCCGCATAAGCGGTCACCACAGAAGCGATTATCGACCGCAGAAGCGGTCCTGGGCGACTTAGGGAAAATTGCAGATGCGGCGGGAAGGCCGCAGAAGCGGTAACCGTAGAAGCGGTAAAATTGTCGCAGAAGCGAAAAGGACTGGGCAGAACCATTTAATTTAACCTTCGCGAATTTTTGATAGAGCATAACATTTTCATTTCGGACTAAGGAGATTTTGGACGATTTTGAAGAGAGTTTCGAGGGCTTTCATCAGGTATGGATTCTTGGACTTAGAATAAGTTATTGTGGTGTAAAATCATGGATTAACACTGAAAATCCAAAGGATTAAAGGTTAAAAATGGAGGTTAGGGCTTGAAACTTAAGGGGGCTTAAACTAGGGATTTGAGGGGTCAAATGGACTCCGATTCTTGTGAATTTTATATGTACGGACTCGTGGCGAGACGAGGAATCCGGTGATGTAAATTTCACAATTTTTCAAGAAGTGGGCCCGGGGCTCGGGATTTTCCAACTTTGTGATTTTTGTTTTTTTTCGAATTCTTTTGATTGGGTTATGTTTTTTTAGCCTATTGTAATGTATTCGTTATGGTTTTGGCCAGATTCGACGCGCGAGGAGGTCGATTCGAGACGAAAAGTCTTAGCGGACTAGTCTTGTGGCCGGTTTGAGGTGAGTAATAGATGTAGATGATGACCTGAGGGTTTGAAACCCCAGTATATCACACTGTGACGCTATATTGAAGCGAGACATGTACTCTACGGTAAGTGCGGGGTCGTTTTTGATTGGAGGACTATGGCTTAGTCCGTTCGAGTAATGTTCATACTGTGTTATTGACTAGAAATTTATTGGTAAACATCCTACTTGGATTGCTATGAGCATATTTGGGTTGCGTGCCAATTATTTGGATCCCTTAGGGATTATTATCACTGTTTCCATGATGCTTAGCATGTTTTCATGATATCAGTCCTGAGTTAAACATTGTCTCGAAATGGTTAGTAAATTTCTAAAGTTTTAAACACTTAATCTATAATTCCTAATAATTGGAACTGAAAATGATAAACTTGACTGTGTCTGTGTAGCTTACAATCATATATCTGGACTGAGTGTGGATCGGGATGCACGCCGCAGCGAATGCTACGATGATATTGCGCTTGGGCTGTAGGAGCTCCTCCAGAGTCTGAACCCCCACAGTGAGCGCGGATACCTAAATGGATCGGGTTGTGCGCCACAGCGGTCATGTGCATTGCATTGCATTCATGCATCAATATCAATCTGTTTTACCTGTCATTGCTTGATGTTGTTCTACCGTTAAATTGTGTTGAATTATTGGTTATAGCTTTGTATTGTTATATTTCGGGAATTCTTACTTTCAACCATTATATATGTCTATTACCACTGAGTTGGAAGTACTCACTTTACTCCCTGCACCATGTGTGCAGATTCAGGTGTTCCGGGAGCTTAGTCGAGTTGTTTGCCGCTTCCCAGAGTACCAGGAGTTGTCGAGGTAGCTGCCTGACGTCCGCAGGACCCGACTCCTCCCCTTATCCCTTTTATCTTTCCACATTTTAGAACCATGTATTGCATGAGAATTTGCTACTTTGTTATCTTAGAGGCTCTAGACTCATGACCCAGGTCTTTGGGAGATGTTGGTTATGTCAGTGTTTCATATTGTCTCTATCTAAATTATTTGGTTAATAGACTTGTTAAACAATTAATTTAATGCTATAAATTGGTAACGCAATAAATGATTGGGTTGTGAGTTTTATTTGGTCGGGCTTGCCTAGCAATTGTGTTGGGCGCTATCACGATCGGGATTGGGGTCGTGACATAACCATTAGACCCCACAGCCTCACGGGACGGACCAAGTCTCAATCCCTCGCGGTGCAAACCCACACGCCCGTCACCTGCCATGGGTATCACTATCAAACAATCACATGATATTACTTTCTCCGGGTTAATACCCTTAAAGCCAGATTTAAAACTGTTACTTACCTTAATCGCATAAAATTCTACTCCGGAATATCCTCGTCCCTCAGACTCGATCTCCAAAAAGCTCTAAATCTAATCATAATCAGAATAATACTAATATTCATGTCCCAAAATACTAATCCTAGAGTATAGGATAGAGAAGTACGATACAGTGATTTGAAAATCCAACATTTTGAAATTTTGAAAACACCTTAATTGCCCACTGGCGTTGAAACTTGTCACTTTTATACCCATTATTATGTTCCACATCATTACTATAAATATGTATATTCTCATTGTTACTTTATTCCCTCATTATTACATAAATTATTAGGTAGTCACTATGTTTCTTAAACAAAAGATTTAGCCAACGTGAACTTGAACTCATCCATCAAAATTATATTTTCTTTTTTTAATTTTTTGAAGAAATCAACCACTAAATCGTCATTGCCATCATTATCCCTCATTACACCAATCATTACAATAACTATTCTCTAATTCAAATATACTGGAGCAAAATTACTTAGTCGATTCAATATTTTATTTTTCATACCACTAACTTATACTTATTTGCCAATTATTCTCTTATTTCCCCTAATCATCATCATATTTACTAAGATATAACGAACACTTACGGTAAATTTAATACCATGTGTATCATTGTACGAAAATTGACCAAAATATCTGATTATATAGCCTCTTCTTCGACCACAATTCCACTAACAAGCTATCAAGATAGAGTAGACAATTTGAGCCGTCACTGTTGGCCTCCGTTTTCTTTACTAAATATTTGGTATCTTCTCATAAAACAAGGAATGAGATTTCCGTATTTAACTTTAGTAAGCCCTAAAACGTGTTGTGCATATAGGTGGGTTTTAAGCCCACTATCAATTTATATAATGTAGTACTTCATATATTTATATATAATAAAGCCCAATTTTCAACTTCCGCCAATTCAAGCATAATTCTACCACAGACCTCCATATTACATTCCGTACACACTTTTAAGTTTAAAATTATCCAACAAAGCTAACCGAATCATAAAATCCAAATTCGAATTCGATTACTCATAAGTCAACTTCCGGTTGACTTTTCTAACTTAGCTTTCTAAATAAGAGATTAAGTGTCTCATTTCACTCTAACACTACTACGGACCCAAACCTACTAACCCGATACGACTCAACACAGTTGAACAAAATATAAAGAAGTAGAAACATGGGAAACAGGTATATAACTCTCGAAACGACTGACCGGGTCGTTACATCGAGGTTGTGAGTTCGAGTCACACCAAGAGCAAAGGTGGGGAGTTCTTGGAAGGAAGGATGCCGAGGGTCTATTTGGAAACAACCTCTTTACCTTTGGTTGGGGTAAGGTCTGCGTACACACTACACTTCTCAGACCCACTAATAAAAATATACTGGGTTGTTGTTGTTGTTGCTGCTCCTTTCATGTGATACAGGCTGGTGGTCTGTCAAGCCCCATGCTGTCGTTGGTAGTGAGTGCATAGTTCTTAAGCCTTGTTTGTCATCTTTCCCAAATTTTTCTAAATAAAAGTGGCGATTCACCAAAAACTTGCATTGTAAAGTTCCCATCCAAAAAACTTCAATTTTGGTAGTTGATCTGTTACTCTATTTTATTTTCTGTACGCATGGCTAACTGTTGGATTACAGAGCTTTCACAGCAACTGCCTGCAATTCAATATATTTCTCTCATTAATAATACTAGTATCTATAAACATGCGTTGCACGTTAATAATGACACATAATGGTTTAAATATTTATTTAGATGAAATAAAATTTAATTAATGAGAAATTTTTTATATATATTACTACAACAATCATCTAAATACCGAAAAATATTAGAACATTAGCATAATATGTGAATTCAAAATGAAGGGACGTCATCAAAACTTACATAAATGATCAATTTTAGTCATGTTAAGTAGATAATTATGTATTGTAATTTAAAGGTATCGAATGTAATGATATCTTACCGAACACTTCTTTATAGACAGTGTTTTTTGTATATATTTCTTCATAATACTTTGGTTATTTTGCCATAACCAAAAACTCTTGTTGTCGACATTGATATCTCTTTTGAAAGTGCAACATATAATTATTCACATAAGAAAACATATCATGGTAA
>MU759414.1:0-34034 GCA_026770625.1 Nicotiana glauca | reverse complement strand
TCCCCTAACCCAACCCGGGAACGGACCGGAGGGAACCGCAGCATGGGGAATGTCCGCGTCTCGTCGCAAGGCTCATTTTGAGTTGTGGGTCATAAGGCGGGCAGCTTTATCTGATCAAGGGCCGGGGCACAAGGGTCCTGGTACTATCCAGGTGCGAAGAACCCCGGAGGTGACTGCAATGAGCAGAAATCTCACTCACGGGCCTAAACGACGAGCAAACACTCGAACGTGAGAGCAAGGGATCACCCAACGAATGGACGAGCTCAAAGGGGGGTGGAAAAGCCAATCAATCTCTAGGATGCTTTTAAACTAAGTTGACTCTGGACCGAGATGGCCTATACACCAATTGACCGGCACCATTCCTGAAGAAACGAAGATCGTTGCAAGAAGACCCCCCACCAAGACGTGTAACACTCTTTAACTACTTCCTAGCTCGGAGCGGCTTTTACAAAATATAAAACTCTTAATTAGAGTATTTTGTTATCTTTTAACATTCAAACATTGATAAAGTGCGGCCAAATTAGAGTGTAAATAGTATCTAAATTGCATACTTATCGTATACTATCAACACCCCACGCTTAAACCTTTACTCGTCCTTGAGCAATCAAACCACACTCTTTAGAGGCCTAACTTCCCCGAGCGACTTCCCTAACTTGTCACACCAAGAATATTCCTCATAGATTGAGTACATTAGTGTAACATCCACGCCTCAAGAGTTGACTCTCGTGAGCCATGCAATATTCCTAACCAGCTTACTTACTCTAACTCAGAGGTCCAAACTTATCTCTCCTTCATGAATCAAGTGCCTGCTCACAGTAAAAGAGACTCATTCCACAATCAATAAAATGCACGCACACTGAGGAACTTCAATATTCACAGAATCCCCTCACCCTCAGAAATGACATTCACATGCCACAAAAGATGCACCATAGGCTTGACCATAGTGTACTACTCTACTAATCGAGCTCATTCAGTATAGGATCAAGTAGGACTTTCTTTGGTTATAATGTAGGCCGCGGGATGGGTATGATACATTTAGATATACGACTGGTTACACCTCCCTAAGCACATTAATACATATACTTTAACATTCAAAACTACACACTTATGTCAAATCATGACTCCACCTTTACATCACTATATATTAACTCCCTTCTTATTTACGTACAATTACATCAAGAGCTATCACTTAGCAAGGAATATTTTTCACAACAATCCAACTATTTCTTATCCAATTTAAGTGGCTCTTACTTTATCAAAACAGTGCACCTTCCTCCTTATTTCATTAGTTCCACTAAAAGCTAAACCCACTAGCCCACACTTTAACTTTTATAAGGTTCATAACTATTCAAGTGCTCATGAGATGTTAAAAGGTTCAAATAGATGGTTAATTCAAACAAATGGGTAAGGTTTGTAGTGTGGTTGCCAAAGAAACAATATTACAAGCTCAACGGGGTTAATTGTGATACATAACAGATGGGCGGATGAAGTATATATATGGTTCAACAAAGAAATACCTATATCACTTCCCAAACCAAACAAGACTACTATTTCACTTTGCAGACACGCACGGAAAGTTCTAGTCATCAAATGTCGTGCACAGAATATAACAAGCCTCACACACACATGGCACATAACTCACTCCAGATTGGGTCATCAAACACTCTGATCAGGATACTTAAGCCAAATTAAGAACATACAGTTTAAGGCATTCTTACAAGAGTCGACAACTGAGCCTAAGAGTCACACTAGAGTACCCGCTATATTCAAGGCATTACGATGTTAAGAGGTCCTATTTCTATTTCCGCCCATAGCCCACAAGTTCATACTAACAATTAAAAAAAAACTAACTACACCCACTTCAAATGAAACCCTTGGAAAAGAACCGTGGCTTAAAGAAAAACAAAGGGGGAATTGATACGCTATTACAAAAGAAAATCTTTTTGTGTTTTTCTTTTTTGACCTTAGTCCCTCAAGAAACCCGTCGAATGATATCCATCATCGGGACAAGTCAAAAATGATTTATGTAAATAAACTACAAAATAATTCTACATACAACATTCCACAAAGTATCCCCTACCCCACACTTAAAATGATGGTATGTCCCCATGTCATTAAAAATAAAGTAATGCGAGGTAAAGGAACTTCCTTGGAAGCTCAGTTTTGATCGGAGATAGTGCTGGGGTCGAGATGACGCTATATGCGGTAAAAATTAGAAGACTTGATTTTCAATATCAAGACAATTTCGGAAGCCTTCCTCGAGAGCCTGAGGATGGAAGGCCACGATCGAGTCCTCGGCCTCAGGGCTCATCGAGGTTTGAATGAAAGGAAGCAGGGCCCGAGGCCAGGGTGAGAGAAGATGTCTCCGAAGCACAGGGCTACACCTGACAGGGCCGGTCTATCTGTAACCTACTGAGATGACGTGTGATAGGTCGTCCCATCTTTCTTCTCTTGTAAATAATATATGCATGCTTTACCGAGTCCCCTCGCCTATATAAGGGAGGGATTGATGTTGCTCCACTTCTCCAAAAAGCAATAATATATCTCCCTCTCGCTCTTTCTTCTAAGTTATCAGTGTTCTTCGACCCCGAGGTCGCTCCAGCATTTTATTGTTCTTAGTTTGTTCTTCATCATTTAGCTCACGATTGACGTTATAAAACCTTGCTTATATAGACTTATATGTTATCCCCTTCCCGAATACCCTCGATAGGACTACTTATGATAGGCCCGAGGTAGGCTCGAGGCTGAGCCCCGAGGTATTTACTGGCTTGGTCTAACCCCGGGAACGTCCCCTTTACTGGTCCGATTGTTATTTTGGCTAGCTTGATCTTTACTGTTTTAATCCATATTTAGCACTAATCACCCTTCCAAACTAGCTCGAGAATAGATCACGTATTTTTGGAATCCCATTATAAATTTAATTGTTCTTACCATTTTCACGGTAAACAGTTTGGTGCCCACTGTGGGGCTAAAAATAATAGTGATTATTTTCTTGCTAGTTTCGTCACTTAAATGCACGATATCTCTCACACTTTTTCTTGCCCCAGACCTTTAGATTTCAGGTTAATGGTCTGCTCGATAAGGGAAATCGAGGACAATAACCCCATAAACTGCAAGGAAAATAATATGGCCATCCTAACGGATGGCACGACACCGCAGGACCCCGATAACGCACTTAGATCGATCTGAGCGGATATGGATTTGTACGCTGCATGGCGGGGTAATGAAGTCTTGCACTCCATGGCAGCATGCAATATACTAACCAACAAGAAACCTGAGAAATCCCAGCCCCAATAGAACGGGAAGTTGATCTTCGTGTTATTTTTGAAATGTTGTAGGAACACCATTCGACCATCTCTTAGCTACAGAGCCGCCCGGAGACTCTCGGCGTGGCAGCATCCAAAATATCTCCTCGCTCCGAGCCAGTGCCTGAGGTATCGGGCAACAATGAACCAGCAACTTGTCCTGTAACAGTGAGGATGTTGGAAGATATTATCGTGAAGATCGACTCACGATCGGTGAGATCCCTACAACAACTGTCTCCCAAAGATAAGCTCCCAGGACCCATTTCTTGGAAGTCAGAAACAACGAAATTCCCTGGGAATAATAGGACTCCAAGTCATCATAGGTACATCACCACTCACGTACGACCGTTCAGGAATGACGAACCCCAAAATGGAGAACTCGGGCCCATCCTGATGAGGAGATTTGAAGAAATTCCCCCAGAAGAGACCACGACGCGGCATCATTGTTCGACATCTAATCTCGGGGACCCCTCTCATCGTACTAACATGATCTGTGGAAGCACACGCCAACGCCATCAAAATAATGCCAAAAGGGCTCAATGCACTGAAGGCCGAGAGAAGAAAAAGAAATAAAATGTCACGAGAAGCCGCGCCCCGCTATCCGACAAGACAAACAGACCACTCCCAGTCCCGAATAGTAGGGTGGCATGGGCCTACGCCCAAAACCCAAATAAAGCATACCCGGCAGCCCCGGAGAAATTCGAGCGAAGCTTAGTCGAATATCCAGTCGAGGCTTGGTCATATACCAGCAACCAACACCGGACCCAAGTCAGAGCCGCGGGTAACCCTCGAGAAACCCTCACTGGATCGACATATCCAGGCAGATCCCCAACAGAGAAGCCGGCACTGAACGAACGAAGCCATCATGCACAGGTGCGAACGAAAGAAACGATCTGAGGTACAACGCATCTCGCAACAACAAGGCAGTAGCCCGAAGACAACACCTTCGAGAAACCCGTAATGGTACCAGATTCAACAAGACGCAACCGGCAAGGAAACCTCACCCGATAGAGCTCGACTTCAATGTTGCAGTTTCGAACATAGTGGTTACCCTAAGTAAAGCTGGGAACTCCGGGTGGATTAGATCTATTCAGCCAAAACCCCTCCAAGGAAACCATGGCCCACCACGAGGGTCACTAAATGCTCGGAGTTACAGACCCAAGAGAGCAGCAACTAAGCCATCCAACAAAGGTGACCACAAAGCATCGCCAAGCAAGCGAACCCGGATCCAGCTCCAAGGACAAGGGGAAATCGAACAAAGCAGAGCCGGCAAGCTCCGGCACATCATCACAACCGTTAAAGGATGGAGACACCCCGCTAAAGATCCGTAGAACGTAGAATGCAAGTGCCCGTCACCAGAAAGGGATGACCCCGGGTAATACTTCCCCAAGGACACCCTCTCGCTCAAGGAAAAAGACGTTGAGACTCCACCTCGTCATCATATTAACGTATTGGTAATCCCTTCATTCGTTCAAACTCATTTCCAATAAAACATATATTTGTGATTACGGGTGTATCAGCCAAAGTTAATCCGACGATGTCGGGCTATTGCCAATAGGACAGACCGGAACCAACGTCACTCTCAAGCCAGATTGATGATATGTCCCCAATGGCGACTGCCGCAACAACCAAATCGCTCCCCCTGCACATCCCGTTCGAGCTCAGGCTAATATTTCGAGTGACTCACGGTACAGACGCTTTGAACAGACAACGGCAAATACATTATCCGGGACGCAATTCCGGCCCTACTCCTCCAAGGTGTGAAATTCCATGGCAGACGCGGAGCCAAAGCATCCGGTTATAAGCAATAGAAAGATATTCCTTGCCTTACGCCCATGACCGGCATTACCCTCAAATGAGGTCAAAGGGTAAGAGCACTTGCATCTTCGGCCCGGCCTGGCCGGACAAGGAATACGACCGCCGGGGGGCATACTCCCAGGAATGCAACATCCTTTTATCATTTCTTTTTTTTCCTTTCTTGTTGCTAATCCGTACGCAGGAAGGCAACCAAGGCATTCAGTAGTTCTAGATTTCGCTTGAGGATTCGCGGCCACCATAGGGCCGCGGGGCATTCTTTCCTCGATCGGGTTTCTATCAGGAAGAGGGCTCCGCCAACAAGATTATTAGCAGAATTGCACATCTCAAGGTAAGAGACCCAACAAGTCGATGATCTCTCTCTCTATTTTCCAATATGGAACCATACAATAACATCAGATAATCAGGAGAGTACACCCATGTAGACCAGACTCACGGCAACAGGACAACATATATTTACAACATATATTTTTGCCAAGCAATCAAGAATATTTTCCAAATATTGGATGCCTCGAAGAAAAATATTTTGGCTTATCCTCAGCAAAAAACCTCTACATCAAATACGTCCCAAAATGCTCGAAGACTTAATCAATTCGGCACCCTCGCGACCCCAGGGTCGGGGTTACGGACTCACAAAGCCCTTGTGATATGACCCAAAGACTACAAAAGGTGGTATTCAGGCCCAGAATGATCTGATATATTTGGAGACTCACTATGAGCAATTTGACAACTTGCGCGACCCCAGCGTCGGAACTCCGGGCTTACCAAGCCTTCGAAAAATAGCTCCGAGCTCATGAGAAGCTGTCTTCAAGCGAACTCGATGACTCGGAGACTGCTGCCAATCTCCACGCACTAGAAAATCCAAAATTGTAAGAACCTAACGGGCAGCCTCGGCAAAACCAGATCTATTATCCATAAACTGTAAGACCTTAACAGGCATGACAAACTGTAAGACCTCAACATGCATGGCAAACTATAAGACCTCAATAGTCATGAAAAATATTGCAGTTTAGGCTATACGTCGTATTTGTAAGAATCCCTAAAGGGCATACCCTCGATGTAGATGACTAAAACTACTTCTCGAGATCAAAAATGGCCCCGACCAAACACACACGACTCCGGTCAAAACGGCTACTACAACCCAAAAAATGCGACTCGAGGACGCCCGACTGTTGCTAAAAAAATCCTCCGAATCTACTTCGAAAAGAACCGATTAAACATAGGCTTCCCTTAACAAGCAAAAAGCGAGTCCCGACCATGTCGGCTCCAAAAATGAAAAAGCGTCGATCTACTCGTCCTAAGTCTATGAACCTTCCAAGGTGCTCAAAACATCGCCGATTACGACTTGAAATTGAGGTTCTTTTAGAACCGACGACGGGTCAGGCAAAAATAATCAATAAGACCTTAACGAGAGGAAACAAAGCCTACAAAAAGCCTCCAGGCCTCACATCAAACAGCGTAAGTGCCATTGTCGCCTGCTAAGCAAAGCCTCCAGGCCTCACACTAAAAGGTCTCTACGACTATTAGCTTGAAAATTGACAACTTGAGGATTAAAGTGAGCTCGAATCGTAACCCGATTCGGAGACCGGATCTAAAATAGTTAAACTAAGCAAAGCCTCTGGGCCTCATATCAAAAGGACTCTACGACCAAATAGCATAAGTGCCATTGTCGCCGACTAAGCGAGCCCCCGAGCCCTATATCAAAAGGCCTCGATGACCAAGTAGCAGAAATGCCACCATCGCTGGCCAAAAACTCAGGTGAGATTTAAGGGTCGATTAAAGCTCGAATCACATCACGCTCGGAGACTAAACTCGAAAAATCACCACATGCCCAAGGGTAGAGAATGAAAGTCAGTATCACCAGCCCAAACAAGATCGAGGATAAAATAAGCTCGAGGTAGGATCCCGACTTAGAGACTGAGCCTGAAACTCAAGCCTAAAGGCTACTCCAGGATCGAATCGGTCCGGTGGGAAAACTCCGGCGATCAGAAACACAAAAATTGCAAACTACAGGGCTCCCCCTTTCTTATTAATTATATATCAATTACAGAGAACAATCTCAGTCCACATCAGATGATGGGATCTATATGTGTGTATACACGGCAAAGGAGGCAAGGAATATCCGTTCCCGCTTTATTTCCCTTTTTGGTAGCTACGGCTTCTCGGCCTCCCCCCTATCATCAGATATCAGAAACTTGACATCAAACTCCGCTCCCTTGGCATGTTTGATCTCCTCTGAGAGATCGAAACCTCGATCATGAATCTCCTCAAGGATTTCCCTCGGGGATTTGCACCTCTCATACTCCCTAATATTTCTTGCACGATCAATGGCCTTCTTTAACTCGGCCCTAACAATGGCGACGCTCTTTGAATAAGCAGCTATCTTTTGCCCCGAACGGGTGTTAATTATTACGACCTCGGCCCGAGCGTCTGCCACCTCAATTTTCACCCTCGACAGTTCAGATGAGAGCTTCGAAATCATCTTTGCCCGAGCGGAATCATCCGCAGGAGCAACCTGAAGTTGCGCCTCAAAACTAGATGTCGTGGCCAGAACTCTCTCTTTAGCCTCCAAATAAGTGCTAAGGCACGCCCGCAGCTCAGCAAGTTCGGGGTTGGCGGTACCAACCTCGCCCCAAAGTTGCTCCAGCTCATCCGTATTACCCTTCAATTGGAATAGCAGCACTTCAAAGACCGGCAAAGATAGAAAAAGGGATGTGAAGGAAATACGAGCCAACAAGGTGGAATACCTATTTCTCCAAGAGGACCTCCTGGGCACGACTTTGGTCCACCCCGCGCCTTAAAGAAACGAGCTCGCTTTTCTTACCGCGTGTAGAAGCTGGAGTGACCTTCCCCTTTCTCGAGCCTTCTGCACATGGGTCTCGTAACAAAGAAGCTCGGCTTTGAACATGTCAAAATCCCTAAAAGAAGCCAAGTGCATGAAGAAAAAGTAAGGAAATATCGGGCCGGAACATCTTTATTGCGCGCAAAAACTCAACGCAAGACCAGAACGATGAGCCTCACCAAGGGCCGAAGCTATGCCCGATAAAACTTCAGTTCCAGAAGCTGGCTGACCGATCAAATCATTTCCTCTCAACTGTTGCGGAGAAGGTGCCTCACCGAAAGCCTCCACACGCTACAAAACATCTTTCCTTTTGCAAGCACTCCTCAATTCTTGAACCGGCGATCTCACCTTGAAAGAACTTCCGACACCTACAGTAGGGAAACCGAACAGATCAGCAAAGGGAAGGCCGCCCCTGAAAAATAAAAGAGAAGAGTGGGAAGGGAATGCCAGACACCTACCATGATAATTTACCTCCCACCTCCCTTTTGAAAGATCTCGCCACCGGCGCCTATCATGAGTCCAGCATGCTGCTAGTCTACGAGACCATTCGGCTAAGTCCGGAACCTCATCAGGCAACCAACAAGTAGCTACAAACAAAAGACAGGAAGAAATCACTATGAGTCCTATCTCGTATGAAGGAAAGAAAAGACAGCTCGAACACAGAGCTTACGTATAGAACTCCATTTCTCAGAGAACGATAAGAATTCTCCGGGGATAACGTCGATTGTCCGAACTCGAGCAAACTGGCTCATCCATCCATGGTCTTCATCCTCTTGGCCGCCGATCATGGGAGCTCGAGTAGACCGGCACCTGGAGAGCAACCAGGCCTCGAAATCACAATGGCCGGTACAACCTTATGAGGTGACTAAAAGTAAAATTTATCCCACCCTTGTCATTAAAGTATCTCATCGACCGTACTATGCTCCAAAAGAAAGAATGAACCTTCGCCAACATTACTTGATACCTTCTACAAAAATCGAGCATAACCCGGTCTGGGGTACTGGCTCGAGCACGATGGTGTACACACTCAAGAAGCCTTCGACGAACGTCATGATGTTCTCCGCAGGGGAAGGGGCTTGCAGGACCACGCCTTCCCCCTATCTACATTTTCTCCTGATCGCGTCGAGGTTCTCCTCTGCCACTGAAGAGGCAATCCTCGACACATGCCCCCTGTGACCCAGAACATTCGAAGGTTTTCCCAGCATAGCAATGCCCCTCGAGGATGTGTGCTCCGAGCATCGCTCCCCTGATGTCGGAGAAGGGTCACTATCGCCAGCCAAAGGTAAAATACAGGAAGAAGTACCCTTCGCTCGAACATCAGACATCGAAGCAGCGGCCATGACCATAACAAAATAATAAAAAGAGGAAGAGTATCCAAGCATAAATCGCATAAAGCAGAGGAATGGGGAAGCTCGCAGAAAATACCTAGCTCTACAGAGGAGATGAGCCTATCAAATAAGAAAATACAGTAATCGTCGCTTGAGGAAGGAATAGACGAATATATAAGGGCCAGGCAACAACCGACCAAATTGCCCAAACAGGCCAATTAATTCTGGTCGTGTTAACATCACACTCCCCTTAGGGGATTCAATGACGAAATTATTGCAGACTCCCCGGTACCCAGTACTCTGAAGCAAGAAGAACTACCGAAATAAGGTCTCCTTTTCTATTAACAAAATAGTTGTACATCTATGCAATATTCGGAAGGGAGAGCATAGGAAACCAAAAAACAAAGAGAAAGAGGGCTCAGAGATTACTCCTCGCCGCTATACTCTTCGCCCTCATCAGGAATAATTAGACTCCCCAGCTCCTCCTCCATCTCACGGGCCTTGTTCAGATCAGCAGATAGCTCGAAGCCCCGGGCCTTGAGTTTTTCCAGAACCTCCCTTTTCCCTTTCGCCTTGGCATGATCAATAGTTTTCTGCTCGGTCGCCAGGGAAATGTCACGAGCCATCACATGCACTGTTGTCGTGTATGCCTTGTAAGCATCTTTATCTCGTTCAACACCAAGCTTAGCCTCGGTCAAAGCATCGATCTCCTTGCGGGCATCCGAAAGAAGGCTCAATGATGTCGAAAACTCCCCAATTACATTTTTATTCCACTACCTCAGCTCGGAAACCTCCGTTTCCAACTCAGCGATACTCAAGTTTCCCTGATCAACCTTCGTTACAAAGCAAGGCGACAAATATGTGAACACAAAACACTCATATAGATGCCAAGCGGAGGAGGAGATATGAAATAAATAAGAAGAATACCTGTGCAGAAAGAGAGGTCTTCTCCCGGAGTGCCACCTCTAAAGTGGCTTGAAGCTCCTTCACCTCCTCGCCTCCCCGAATTCCTCGAGTGTTTCTCGCGATGAGCGAATTCCCCACGAAGCTGTAATATGACACGATCGTATATCTCTTTGCACTACAACACAATAAGGAAATTGAGAAAAGTGATGAATAATGCCCAAGGGCGAAGGGAAACACTCAAAGAGAAATTTTCACATGCCGTAGGGATTTCTCTGCTGCATCGATGGTGTCAGTTACGTCAAGATCAACCCTGTCAGGTACGTCATCGAGGATGTTGGAAAAAATACCTTCCTCTCCGAAGGAAGTATCGGCCATGACACCAACCATCCTCCCGCCGTCTCTTAATTCTCCTGGCGAGATTGGACAGTTGTGGATGAAGTCGTTCGGGTTATCAACCCCGTTGAATAACGGCCCATGCCCTAGGAAGGTTCTAAACTCTGTCCCATATGAGACCATAGCCCTATTGGTAGAATCTACTTCAAATCTGGCCGAGTGGTTTGAAACCACATCGACGTCCTCACCAATAGCCTCCGGCTCCTTAACCTTGCTAGCCATAGCATTCGCGGACTCAGCAACCTTCTACCGGGGCACCTGTGAACCCCTCTCCTGGTCCTCGACCTCCTTCATAGTGGACTGCCATCATCACCTTCTTCCACGCCTGCACCGGGATCCAGGTCAGAGCTTGAGACGGCAGTCTTGTCAGGTCGGGTAGCTGCCACTCTTGTTTTCCTTTTCTTGCCCGTGCCAAATCCCAAAGCCTCTTTTTCACCACCAGGGGGTGGCCTCATCAACATCTTTTCCCCAAGGCTTGCATCAACATGATGAGTTGAGCACAAAGGGAATGCAAAATGCGAGATACATATAGAAAAGAAACCCTTCCCTACTATGGTTCTTGGCCACCCAACGCCTATCGACCACGAGGTCCCAAGATCTAAGATGATACAGAAACCTTTTGTCCAAGCACTCTATCCACCTCGCCAAGTCTGGAACCTCCTCAGGATGCCAAGTAGAAGCTGGAGAAAGTCGCCGAGAGGTTATTACAACGCTCGAAAGAAAATTTGAGGAACGATTAAAGAGAAGATATACTTACGATGAAAGTTCCACCGTTCGGGAAAAGGCATCCATTGGACCAGGATAATGTTCGAGGTGCTTACCCAAATGAACCTGCTCATCCACCCCCGGTCCTCTCCCTCATCGACACTTAAAAAGAAAGGTTTCTGGGATCGTTGCCGAAGCTTGATCAAGCCTCGGTACAGCCGAGAACGGTATAGTCCGATCAGATGCTTGAGAGTGAGAGCTTCACCCGCAATCTCCTTAGTAAAATGCCTAAGCATCAGCACAATCCTCCAAAAGGATGGTGAGATTTGGCCAAGGGTCACTCGATATTGAGTACAGAAGTCAAGGATCACCGGGTCGATGTCTAAGGGAGGATATTCACGGATTCGTCGGGACCCAGGGTGAACGGGTAGGTGTATATGCAAAGAAAGCCTTCCTTGAAACTGGTAATATCTTCGTCGGAGGCAGGAATTCCCACTGTCGCTATTTCATTCCATCGGCAGTCACTCTTCCGTTTTTGACATTAGCCACGACACTAATATATCGAGATACATGCTTGCATCGGCCCGGCTTGGACGCGGGAGCCTCGACCCTGAAATCCTTCAACATATTAAGCTCGAAAGGGATCTACTGCTCTAGAGAAGGGGCCGGCCTATTATTCCCCCTGGCCGACTGGGATGATGATGCAGTATCATTTCGACGTGGTACCGTCTTGGAAGTCTTGGCCATAAATAATAAGGAAACTCTTCCAAAAAGAAAAAGAGAGAAGTATGAAAATATATCAAATAAATTAGGATTCCGGTTCGCAAGCCTAGAGAAAGGGCAAAGATGAACATCATCTGGTGATCGAATTGTTTTATAGGATCCAATTGGAGAAACGGAAGGGACGAGCCTACAACAGTTTGTGAACTCCTCGATCGTCGCATATAACGGTGGCCCTACACGATTTCAGGGGCTATGGAATTTTATGCTCTTACGTGAATGACATCATGGCAAATATGACCTCGAGGCTACGAGGCTACGATTAGGTATCGTTTCCTATCTCTTCGATATAGGAAACGCGGAGACTATCTGTATGTGGTAAAAATCAGAAGACTTGATTTTCACTATCAAGACAATTTTAGAAGCCTTCCTCGAGACCCCGAGGATGGAAGGCCATGATCGAGTCCTCGGCCTTAGGTCTCATCGAGGTTTGAATAAAAAAAGTAGGGCCCGAGGTCAGGGTGATGTCTCTGAAGCACAGGGCTACACCTGACAGGCCGGTCTATCTGTAACCTACTGAGATGACATGCGATAGGCTGTCCCATCTTTCTACTCTTGTAAATAATATATGCATACTTTACCGAGTCCCCTCGCCTATATAAGGGGGACTCACCCATCTTGCAAGAAACTGATTTTGCTCCACTTCTCCAACAAGCAACAATTTCTCTCTCTCTCTCTCTTTCTCTATCTCTCTATCTCTCTCTTTCTTCTAAGTTATGAGTGTTCTTCGACCCCGAGGTCACTCTAGCATTTTATTATTCTTCGTTTGTTCTTCATCATTTAGCTCAAGATTGTCGGTATAAACCCTTGCTTATATATAATTATCTGTTATCCCCTTCCCGAATACCCTCGATAGGACTACTTATGATAGGCCCGAGGCCTGGCCCCAAGGTATTTACTGGCTTGGTCTAAGCCCGGGAATGTCACCCTTACTGGTCCGATTGTTATTTTGTCTAGCTTGATCATTACTGTTTTACTCCATATTTAGCACTAATCACCCTTTCAAACTAGCTCGGGAATAGATCACGTATTTTTAGAATCCCATTTATAAATTTAATTCTTGTTACCATTTTCATGGTAAACACATGCCCTCCCCTGCGCACGCAGCTAGCCCATGATTTTCTTCTCCGACTTCTCATTTTGGGTGGCCAAGGAATCAACTCTAGTCCCCAATTTCGTGACGGAAGTGCACAACCTTGCCATTTACTGTTGTAAGGCTGTTATTCACGTACACTATTTGAACGCAGATGATCCTTCAACCGCGGCTACTTGTTCCCGTGGGGGTGAGGATGTCCCAACTTGTTCTTGTGGGGTTGAAGAAGGCCTAACTTCCTCTTTCTCGTCATCGCTCTCCTCTGACATTTCAAAATCATCACTATCAGTTGAATCGGGTACCACTGTGTCTTTCCCAATGGTCACTTTGGATGACTAGAACTTTGCTTCTTTCTTCACCTTGCCATCCACAATGGGGTTCTCTGGCACCCCTACGGCCCGACACAATCTAGTGACCCGATATGGGAATAAGAACCCATACCTCCTCAGTGTTGAACGAATGAACATCTCAGATTGAATAACCTTGGCCACATCAAAATCTTGGCCATTCACAAAGCATTAGATCAAAGCAGCTCTCGGACTATTTACTCAATGGTTTTGTGGGATGGCAGCATTCGACTATTAATGATGTACAACCAACACTTTCCTTCAAAGGTGAGTGAGGCTGGGTGCAACTTCGATCCCGTTACAACCCACACTACCTCTTTGTCTAATAAACAGGTAGTTCTAAAAAACATTTGCCAATTTGTTGGTTCTCGCTGTTAAGTATCATATTAATCTACCTCCCTAGTGAATACAAGCAAGAGATACACTCTCCTAATGGCTTCAATCGAGGCATTCACCTTCTTTTGTCGCATAGTGCAGATGTGATCCTCATATTTAGAACAATTGGTGTATAATTCCCTAACAAGCATCAAGTTACCGTCCTCCGGCTCTTCAAAGAATATGTCTAGCCTGTGCCTAATCAACGCCCTATACATATTGGGGCACTCAGCCTGGAGGGTTCCCCTGTCAACTCCCCTAGCCGGTACATGCTTTCTAATAGCCTTCCAACTGAAACAGTCTTTGGCAGCTCTGGAGACAAACCTGGTGCGATCAAACTGAGCTGAACTGGCTGGTGCCCATCCCTGGGACGAGCCTCCATGACCACTTGATGAGGCACCAGTAGTTCTTCTTTGAATATCACATGGTACCTACAACAACAACCACCACTATCATTAATCGGTGGAATATGTGAACCAAGGGCGGTTACTCAGACTTCACTCGCACCATTGGTCACAATTTATACTAAAAAACTCATTGTGGCAATTCAACAAACAGCTACTATGCATATGCCCTCTAGTGTAACCAAAGACCCAATTAAACTTCCATTCTTCACAACTCAACAATATCTTCCCAACCCAACCAAATCTAATATCCTAACATACCAACATATATACCAACAAAAAAAACAAAGATAAGACACCCATAACTTCTATTATCCTACACTTATAGTAGAAGAAAAAAGAATAAAAAAACTGGGAAAAAAACTAAAAAAATAAAGGTAGAAGCACAGACTTGCTTAAAAATCTTATGAGGAATGGAGCTTGGGTAGTTGTTGAGTAGAGAAGAGGGAGAAGGGGAGGAGATTTTGTTAAGTTAAAAAAAATTAGGGAGAAGAAGGGGGAGGGGTTCGCTGTTTTGTGATTATGGGGAGGGGGAAGGGTTTTAGATTTGTTTATGTTAAGGGGAGGGGAAAGAAGTGGAGGAGTGGGCGGATTTAGGGGGGTACTAATTAAAAAAACTATTTAAAAAGGGCGAGAAGAGAAAAGAAAATAAATAAAAAAAATATTCTAATTGAACCTGAGCAGCGCCAGATCCACGGTCGGATCCGCAGTCATGTCCGTTGTCGCGGATAGAATATCATGCACAATCCACGATCGATCCACAGTTAGATTTGCGGCCGCATTGAGGTATCAAAATTGTTTTGCTTTTTTTTTTTGCACTTTTTCCTCTCTCTGGGATAATTTCGTCGCCCCGAGTCCTTCTGCTATGCATACCTTCGTTCCTGAACCTTAATAGGTCGATGAATATTGTCACCGTTAAAAAAAAATACAAAAATAAGAACAAATAAAAATCATGGGTTGCCTCCCAAAAAGCGCCTAATTTTTAATATCGCGACATGATGATATACAACAAACCATGGGTTGCCTCCCAGGAAGCGCCCGATTTAACGTCGCAGCGCTACGCATGCTTTCATTATCACTCTTCGCTCATGTATTGGGGCTCTTCCAAATATATCACCACTCTATCCTCCTTTTCTTCGACCATTCCAAGGTAATATTTCAAACTTTGCCCATTCATTGTGAACCGTTTTCAATTTCTACAGCTCCATTTGAGAACACTTTCACCAGTCTGAAAGGTCCTGACCATGGGGACTTCAATTTACCTGGGAACAATCTTAGTCTCGAGTTGTACAACAATACTAGATCCCCAGGTTTGAAGTTTCGATCTAGAATATGCTTATCATGCATCAATTTCATCCTTTCTTTGTACAATCTTGCATTCTCAAATGCATGGAACTTGAATTTCTCAAGTTCATGTAACCCAGTGACTCTACTAGTGTCTGCGGTCTCCATATCCAAATTCAACCGCCACAGTGCCCAAAGGGCTTTATGCTCGAGCTCTACGGGAAGGTGGTATGCTTTTCCAAACACCAACTTGTATGGTGACATGCCAATTGGAGTTTTAAATGCTGTGTGGCTGCCCATAATGCATCATCCAACATCTTTGCCGAATCAATCCTTGTTGCATTCACTGTCTTGGTTAGGACACTTTTGATTTCCTGGTTTGACACTTCAACTTGCCCGCTCGACTGTGGATGATAAAGGGTAGTCACCTTATGTCGAAGTCCATACTTTTCCAACAGCTGTGCAAACGCTCTAGTGCCAAAATGGGTTCCACCATCAATGATTATAGCTCTTGGGGTGCCAAAACGTGTGAACATGTTTTTCTTTAGAAAGCCTGTCACCCCCTTTGCATCATTGGTTGGGAGAGCCACAACTTCAACCCATTTGGAGACATAGTCAACTGCCACCAGTATGTATTTGTTACCATACGAGATGACGAATGGCCCCATAAAGACAATCCCCCATATGTCAAATACCTCTACCTCTTAAATAGTAGTCATCGGCATCTCGTGACGTCGAGATATGTTGCCTGTCCTTTGGCACTCATTGCAAATTTTCAACACCTTAGCAGCTGTCTGAATTCCTCTAAAGTGTCCACCATATGGTGAAGTATGGCAAGACTACAAAATAGAATGTTGATCTTTCTCGGGGATACACCTTCGGATCATGTTATCTACACATATTTTAAAAAGTAGAGGTTCATCCCAATAATAAGACCAACAATTACGAAAGAACTTTTCCTTTTGAATTGAAGAGAGTTCATAAGGTACATTACCGCTTGCTCAATAATTAGTAATATCAGCATACCATGGCGTCTCCTTCATTGTCACGGCTAGTAACTGTTTATCCGGGAATGTCTCTGATATATCTTCAACCTCTACCTTCTTTTCAGCTCCTTCCAACCTTGAGAGGTGGTCTGCTACTTGGTTCTCAGTCCCTTTTCTGTCACGGATCTCCAGATTGAATTCTTATAGCAAAAGGACCCAGCGGATCAAGCGTGGCTTTGAGTCCTTCTTTGCTATCAAGTACCTAATTGTTGCATGGTTAGTATAAACAATAACTTTTGAACCAATCAAGTACGACTTGAATTTGTTGAATGCAAAAACTACAACTAACATCCCTTTTTCCGTCATAGTGTAATTGAGCTGTGCACCGCTTAACGTTCTGCTTGCATACTAAATTGGGTGCATCGGATTATCCTTTCGCTACCCTAAGACTGCTCTTATAGCATAGTCACTTGTTTCGCACATAATTTCGAACGATTGCTCCTAGTTGGGTGCAACAATGATGGGTGCAGTCACCAATTCTTCTTTTGCTCCTCAAATGCCAAACTGCAATAATTAGAAAACAGAAAAGGCTGATCCTTTTCAAGGAGTTTAGATAAAGGGTTAGAAATCTTAGAGAAATCTTTTATGAATACTTGTAGAACCCGGCGTGCCCAAAGAAACTTCTCACTGGCTTGACCGAAGTGGGTAGTGGCTACTTCTCAATCATGTCAACCTTAGCATAGTCAACCTCAATTTCTTTGTTGGACACTCGATGCCCCAAGACTATTCCTTCTTGTACCATAAAATGGCACTTCTCCTAATTCAGCACTAAATTTGTCTCCAAACAACTTCTGAGCACTCTTCTTAAACTGTGAACACAGTCCTTGAATGAATCCCCCCCCCACAAAGAAATCATCCATAAATAAATCCATAATGTCTTCAACCATTTCTGTGAAAATGGCTAACATACACCGCTGGAAGGTAGCCGGTGCATTGCAAAGTCCAAAAGGCATTCTCCAAAAGGCAAAGATGCCATACGAACAGGTGAATGATTTTTTCTCTCTATCTTCGGAGGTTATTGAGATATGATTGTACCCCGAATATTTATCCAAGAAACAGAAGTGAGATCGCCCAGCCATCCTGTCCAGCATTTGGTCAATGAATGGCAAGGGAAAATGGTTCTTTCGGGTGGCTGTGTTTAATTTTCGATAATCCATGCAAATTCGCCACCCCGTGACAGTATGAGCCGAGATCAACTCATTATTCTCATTTTGTACGACCGTTATGCCTCCCTTCTAGGGCACACACTGAACAGGGCTGACCCAATTACTGTTAGAGATGGGGAAGAATATACCCGCATCTAACCATTTGATCACTTCCTTCTTCACCACCTCTTTCATATTTGGGTTCAACCTTCGTTGATGTTCTCTGGAAGGTTTGTGCCCTTCTTCCAAGAGAATATTATGCATACAAAAAGCTGGGCTGATACTCTTAATATCTGCCATGGTCCAACCAATAGCAGTCTCACATTCCTATAACACTTGTAAGAGTTGCTCAACCTGCACAGCTAGCAAACCTGATGATATAATAATCGGTAAAGTATAATTAGGCCCTAATAAAGCATACCTGAGATGAGCTGGGAATGGTTTCAGGTCCAACTATGGTGGCTCCTCTATCGATGGTTTCGCAGGTAGTGTTATTCTTTCTTCTATGAGTAGGGGCTCGAACTGGGATTCCGTTTTCCAGAACCCTTGACCTTCAATAGCCATGACCCACTCTGCCAACTCTTTACCATCCACATTTTTCAAATTCATCAAGCAAGCTTCTAATGGATCCCTGATATTAATAGTCTCATCCCCCTTTTATAGTATTACATCTACGGCCTCCACTAGTGAGTAATTTGCAAATTTGCTGGGTCTCTTCATAGATTTGTTGAACATTGAATATTATCTCTTTGTTCTTCAACCTCATTTTCAATTCTCCAGTCTCACAATCAAGTAATGCTCTCATAGTGGCTAAAAACGGTTTTCCTAAAATGATTGGTATCTCTTCATCCACTTGACAGTCAGGAATGACGAAATTTGTAAGGAATAAAATTTCCCCACTTGAACAAGCACATCATCAAGAACTCCTATAAGTCTTTTGACTGTGCGTTCAGCCAGTTGTAGCAACATTGAGGTCGCTCTAGCTCTGCCAATGCCCAGTTTAGTATAGATTGCCAAGGGCATCAAGTTTATTCTAGCTCCCAAGTCGCGCAACGCTTTAGCAAAAGCATAACTCCCAATGGTGCAAGGGATAGTGAAACTACCTGGATTAGACACCTTTTTAGCCATAGGCCTTCTCAATACCGCGCTGCAATTCTGCATCAGAGTTACAGTGGACAGGCCCGGGAAGTCAAATTTTCGTGACATCAGGTCCTTTATCATTTTTTCATATCTTGGCATTTCCCTCAAAGCATCCATCAGTGGAATATTCAATTGAATTTGTCTGAGCATTTCCATGAATTTCCTGTATTGTTCATCTTTCTTTTGATTTGCCAACCTCTAAGGGAATGGTACAGGAGTCAACCTCTACCCACGGCTTTGTGTCTTTTCTTTGCTGAGCTTTTTCTACCACCTGTTTTGAGAGTTGTTCACCTTCCTTCTCCTTACCCTTCTCAACCTGTGACTACTCGATTACGACCTCGGTGAGCTATGCTAACTCATTTGTCTCTAATGTAACTGGAGTAATTGGAGTAGTTGGAGTTATCTCTCTCCTAGATTGAGCAACTTCTTGCTCCCTATCTAAATCTCTTCCATTCCTGAGACTCACTGCCATTAGCTGATTTGGGTTTTGCTCCTTTAGATTAATGTTTGTATCTGCAGGCAATATTCCTTGTGGGCAATTGTTCAAGGCCATGGATAGCTGTCCCAATTGAGTTTCAATGCCTTTGATTGCTGAATCATGTGCAGCTAACTTCTCTTGCATTTTTTCAGTTGTCCTAATGAGTTGTTGTAGCATATCCCTGATTTCGATCATGTTACTGTCCTGCTGTTGATAAGGTAGTTGGTAGGCCAACTGTTGCTGGTGCTACTGATTATAGCCCTAATGCCTTTGATAAGGCATGACTTGGCCTTGTGGTCGTGCTCCTCCTAGATTGGGGTTGTGTTGTGACTGGTTTGGTCTGTACAACTGGTTTGATGTTGGCCCACATTGCTGCCCACCTTGCCTCTAACCTCCAAAATTATTGACATAATTCATGTCTTCTCTAAAACCCTGATTGTCATTCTCTCCACTCCACGAGCACAAATATGACTTGTTTATGCAAGGAGTGCATAAGCCTCCATTTGTGGTATCAACAATGTGCATATGTTTCGTACCTATCTCTTCGATTTTCTTTGTCAACAAGCTCATCTGGGTCATAAGAGTGGCTATGTTTTCTGCATTTGTGTTGTTTGGGTCAAGAGCGACAGAATGCAATATTGGGGTGAGTGTTGTGTCTCTCGTTATCCAGCCTGAATGTTGAGACATCTTGTCAAGAAGAATCTTACACTCTATGAATGTTTTACTCAAGAATGCACCCCCGGCAGAAGCATCTACATTGGCCTTAAGACTGTCAGCCAAACCCATATCGAATCTCTATCCCGGTATCTAATCCGGAATGCCATGGTGAGGACACTTCTCTAACATACCCTTAAACCTCTCCCAGGTTTCTTGCAAAGTCTCAATCGATTTCTGCCTGAATTGCAATATCTCATCAATCTGCCTCGCAGTTTTATTGGGTAGATAAAACTTGTTTAAGAACAGCTTGACTAGTTTCTCCCAAGTGGCAGTGGAGTTTATTGGGAGCGAATTCAGCCAAGTTTGAGCCTCCCCAGTCACTGAGAATGGGATCAATAATAATTTGATTGCCTCAGGAGTCACATTTGGCTGTCTTTGAGAGACATATATTGATAGAAAGTTCTTTAGATATTGTTGTGGGTCTTTGATGTATGATCCGGAGAACAACCCTTTATTCTGCAACAGTTGTGGCATGTTGTTGGTAATTTGGAATGTCTCTGCTTGTATCTAAGGAACCGCAATTGTTGTGGCCAGGTTGTCAGTAGTTGGTTACGCCCAATCATAAAGAGAAGCTTCCGGCATAAGAGGTGCTACCACTCTGACGTTTTGGTCATATTGATCATTCTTGTTGTTCTCGTTGACGTTATCTACGTCACCCATTTGAGTTTTAATTTATTCATTTTGTTTTAGCTATTTACTCTTCTTGTTAGCCCGGTTCAATGTCCAAAATATTTTCTCGGGATCTGAGAGACCTTCAAAGAGTTCACCACTTCTCAAAGAGCTTCTAGGCATGCACCTGAGTCACAGAAGAGTTCAAACGTGAGAATTTCAATGGAAATATTTTTAACACCACAGAAAACTGATCTAACTAATAGTCCTAGCAATTCTTCCAAGTTGCAATAAATAACACCATTAGTTCCCTGGCAACGACGCCAAAATTTGATCACGCCCAACTATGCCTTATAAAAAGGACTCAACAGTCGCTGCAAATATAATCTGTTTTAAGTCTAGAGTCGAATCCCACAGGGAACTAACCTATTTACTACAACTTTTAATACTGCTAATGAATATCTCAAACAATTTTCGGATGCAAGATTTTTATGGATAATGTGTATAATCAGTTAACTAAGGAAAAATAACACTAAAACTAGCAATAATCAAGAATAGAGTTGAATTCAATCGTAAAATGGTCTAGGGTTAAATATGAGTTCTGGGTTACTACAATTATCTCTCGATGAATTATGATAATTTAATAGAAGTATTCTCTCGAACTACAACAATTTATACAACTCAGAATTGTCCCATCAAATCTTCGTTATCTCTTACCCTGCTTTTAAATTTAAGTAATTAATCTCTTAACTTACCCGAAAGTGGTGTTGCTCAACAACAATCTAACCAAATGTTCTTTCTCAAGCAACACAAGATAACTAGATACGATTAATCAAGGGCCCTTTCAATTAATCACAAGAGAACACGTAGTTGAATAATCATAGAGTAAAAACGACTAAATTATATCAAAACAGAGTTCTAACAATTGGTTCCATCAACCCTAGATGAAGGGTTTAGCTACTCATGATAATAGATAAAAATTCACTATATAAAGTCATAATCTACAATGGAATTAGAAAGAAGAAGATAAAAACTCTAAGGAAATTCTCTGTCTTTCTTCCGTGTTCTTGCCTTCAAATTCTCTCTAAAAACATCTATCCCCATCTGTTGGACGAATTAAGCTTCATATAGGTTTAGGTTAGTCGCCCTAAAAATTACATAATTGACCCTGATTTATTGGCTTCCGTCAGCTCGTCCGCGACCGCGGATTTCCCCCATGTTCTGTCCGTGGCTGTGGATCTAACTGCGGAGCTGGTTTTTACTTTTCTTTCTCCTTTTCGGCCGTGCTATCCTTCGATTGGCCTTCCATGCTCCATATTGACTCCAAAACACTCTTTAGCTACCTCCTAGCTCGGAGTGGCTCCTGCAAAACATAAAACTCTTAATTAGAACACTTTGTTATCTTTTAACATTCAAACATTGATAAAGTGCGGCCAAATTAGAATGTGAATAGCATCTAAATTGCATAATTATCGTCTACTATTACATACTAAAAACATACAAAATACATTCAATGACATAATTGTGTGAAAGCTGTATGCGCATTGTACAAAAGTTGTATGAAGCATGATAAGCAACTTATAATTGGCCACACATTTGAAGATGTATCAATTTTGTATTTTGGTATGATGAGTTGTATGTATGTACAATGGGTTCTATGATGTTGTATAAAAATGGCACGAAAGTTGTATGAAAATTATATGAGGCATGACAGCAAACTTTAACTGATAATGAACACACGTTGCATATGCTTTTATGCTGTATCATATTTTTTTGTCCCTACTTGATTTAGATTGGTCTGCTGCTTTTGAATTTATTTGTGTTGCAATATTTCAAAACTATATCAATTTTCTTTCGATGCTCGCATCAAATTGATTGCTGTTTCTCAATATATTTGTGTTCCAATTTAAAGCTTTTGAGATGAACTTCAATGACTGTTAATTGCAGATTCTGTGTAAGAGAGAGTTATAGCATTTTGTAGCTTGCTAACTCTATGTATAGTATTGATGCCAAACAAAGTTTGCTTTTTTGATTGTAGCAAATTATGCCGAATTGGTCAATTTGTAATGCTATAAGTAATCATAAATGGCTGATTTCGCGTTAGTAAGATAAATAAATGATATTTTTGGTGAAGTTGAAGGTGTTCGTCAATAGCAATTAGCTAAGGAGTTGAACAATGTCACTGTAATTGCATTTTATTATTAAAATAAATTTGTATATCTCCCACAACTTCATGAACTAGAAAATGACCATAACTTTTTTGTAACTCTTCTCCCATGTTCTATCACTAATTATCCCATATTCTCGATGATATCATAATTTATTACCCCACTTTCTTGCAATTTAATTCAAGGAAGAATTCCTACACCTATAAATAGGAGTCTTTCTTCCATATCGTGGTACGAAAGAATAATTGTAGAGTGTTTCTATAAAGTGAGGTTAAAGTTGTGAAAAAAGAAGAAGAGAGTTTTTTTACTTTTGTTGAAGGAAGGTGTTCATTTTGGTGGAGCTTTGGACTCAATAACTTGTGCAGAGTTTGTTCGAGTCATACGACGTGATCGAGCTGTTGTATTCTGGGGGTGACAGGACAAGAGGATTACTGCTGGACTAGTAAAAACTTTGCTGCAGTGGGCTTGAATCTCCTTAAAGAGAGCGAGATATCCGCGCCTCAGCCTGAAGATATTTTATTTTATTCATTTTATTTTTTCAACTGTAATTGTATTTTCACCAATAATTTTAAAGAGATTCAAATGGCTATAGTTAAAAAATCCGCGGATATCAAAGTGAGAAATCTCAATAAGCCATTCCGTTTCAACGGTACTCATTTCAAGAGATGAAAGGGTAAAGTACTTTTTTATTTGAGTCTTCTCAATGTTTCTTACGTTTTAACTAAGAAGAATCCTAGCAAAGTAGACAACTCCTCCAAGAATGATGATGAACTAATTGCCCTTCAAGAAAAATTTTAAAGATATAACGATGACTCATACAAGTGTCGGTAGTATCTTCTTAATTATCAATCTGATAATTTTTATGATTATTATGATAGAACTTACTCTACTGCAAAGAAGTTTGAAAAACATTGCAGAGTAAGTATGATATCGAGGAGGCGGGTGCGAAAAAATATGCTCCTAGCAGATTTTTTTGTTTTCAAATGGTGGACAACAAATCTGTAGTTGACCAAGCTCAAGACTTCATAATGATCGCTGGAGAGCTCAGATCCGAGGATATTAAAATTGGAGACAACCTTATTGTTTGTGGCATAATAGATAAACTGCCACCTTCATAGAGGGAATTTTAAAAAACTATGCGGCACAAACAAAAAAAACTTCACTTAAGACGTTGATAATATGGATTCTCATGGAAGAAGAGGCAAGAGGCCAAGATGCACTTATACAATCAGAAGAGAGCACTCTACAACCCGTCACTACAAAGGTAAATTTAATTACTTCAAATAATATTACTCCTGAAACTCACAAAAATACTTCTTTGAAGTCGAAGAAGAAAATTTTTAAGAAACATTATGGTAGACCTCTCAAGAAGAATAATGGTGCAAACAACCAAGCACAAAATCAACAAGTTCAAATTCCAAAACAAGTTCAGAAGAGAGCACTCTACAACTTGTCACTACAAAGGTAAATTTAATTACTTCAAATAATATTACTCCTGAAACTCACAAAAATACTTCTTTGAAGCCGAAGAGTAAACTTTTAAGAAAAATTATGGTAGACCTCTCAAGAGAACAATGGTGCAAACAACCAAGCACAGAATCAACAAGTTCAAATTACGCAACCATGCTTTGTCTATGGCAAGAGTGGGCATATTGCTCGATTTTACAAATTTCAAAAACGTGGTCCTACATCACATGTAAACATTACCGAAGAGCCACTTGTGGCAGTGATAACAGACATTAACATGGTAGAAAATATTGATGGATAGTGGGCTGATTCTGGAGCAAACCGTCATTTTTGCTATGATAGAGATTGGTTTAAAGTATATACTCCATTTGAGGAGCCCAAAACCATCATACTTGATGATTCTAACACAATCCAGGTGCTTAGAAAGGGATAGGTCGAGTTGAAGTTTACTTCAGAAAGAGTATTAACGTTGAAAGACGTACTTTATACTCCTTCAATGAGAAAAAATTTAATGTCTAATTTTCTTCTTAACAAGGAAGGCTTTAAATAAATTATTAAAAGTGATCAATATGTAATAGTGAAAAAGGGTATTTTCATGGGTAAGGGGTATGCATGTGATGGGATGTTCAAGTTGAATGTTGAGATGAATAAAACTTCTTCAAGTTATGTTTATATGCTTTCTTCTAATAATTTTTGGCATGCTCGTTTGTGTCATATTAATAATCGTTATGTGGGAATCATGAGTAGTTTGGGGTTAATAACAATGATTAATTTTTTTTTTTAAAAATGTGAGGCTTGTAGTAAAGCCAAAATAACTAAAAGGCCTCTTTTTCAAGTTGAAAGAAAATCTGAATTGTTAAAATTAGTTCATACAGATATTTGTGAAC
This sequence comes from Nicotiana glauca, assembly GCA_026770625.1. Classification (NCBI taxonomy): domain Eukaryota; kingdom Viridiplantae; phylum Streptophyta; class Magnoliopsida; order Solanales; family Solanaceae; genus Nicotiana; species Nicotiana glauca. Next base: position 8,800 of record MU759414.1, on the reverse strand, counting down.
TTGGGGGAATTTTAACCCGTGGAAGAAATAGATATTTTATCACTTTTATTGATAATTTTTAAATTTACATATGTTTATTTGATGGAAAATAAAAGTGATGCGTTTGAAAATTTCAAAAATTATCTCCATGAAGTTGAAAAATAAAAAGAATTAGAAGTGATAGAGGCCGTGAATATGAGTCTAATGAATTTAATTCTTTTGTGAGATTATTGGGAATAATTCATGAAACTACTCCACTTTATTCTTCAGCATCAAATTGTGTTGTTGAAAGAAAAAATAGAACTTTGGTAGAGTTAATTAATGCCATACTTATTGAGTCAAATGCACCTTTAAATTTATGGGGTGAAGCTATTTTGACTGCATGTTACGTGTTGAATAGGGTGCCTAATAAGAAAACAAAGTTGAGACCATTTAAGTTGTGGAAAAATTACAAGCCAAATTTGGGTTATCTGAAAGTTTGGGGTTGTTTAGCGTATGTTAGGCTAACGGATCCTAAAATTATAAAATTGGTTAAAAAATTTGCTACTTGTGCTTTTCTTAGTTATGCTTCTAATAGTACAGCCTATAGATTTTTAAATCTTGAAGAGAATATACTTATAGAATCAGGTGATGCTATTTTTCATGAAAATAAATTTGCATTTGAGTCTAGAAATAGTGGGGGTCAAAGAGATAATTTTTTGTCTATGCCTAGTTCTTCTACTTCTATTTTGCATAATGAAGAAAATAATTCTTTTGAGTTAAGAAGAAGTAAAAGAACTAGAATACAAAAAGATTTTGGTCCTGATTTTTATGTTTTTAATATTGAAAATGACCTTCTTACTTTAAAAGAAGCTTATTATCACCTGATACTATTTTTTGAAAAAAGGCTGTAAATGATGAAATGGAGTCATTAATTTCTAATAAAATTTGGAAGTTGGTTGATTTACCACCAGGTTGTAAAAAAATTGGGTGCAAATGGGTCCTAAAAAAAAATTTAAAACCGGATGGATCGGTTGATAAATATAAAGCTAGGTTAGTTGCTAAAGGTTTTAAGCAACTAGAAGGCCTAGAATTTTTTGATACTTTTTCTCCGGTAATTAGAATTACATCCATTGGACTTTTAATTGCTATTGCTGCAATTTTGATTTGCATGTTCATCAAATGGATGTAAAAACTGCTTTTTTAAATGGGGACCTAAATGAAGAAATTTATATGGATCAACCTGAGGGTTTTATAGAAGCTGGCCAAGAAAGTAAAGTGTGTAAACCTACTAAATCCCTATATGGCTTGAAATAGGCACCTAAGCAATGACATGAAAAATTTGAATCATGCATGATAGAAAATGGTTTTAAATCAAATGAATGTGATAAGTGCATCTATCATAAGTCTTGGAATAAGTCACATGTAATTGTTTACTTCTATGTTGATGATTTGTTAATATTTGGCTCTAACATGAATGTTATTGGAGAAACTAAAATCATGCTTAGTAGCCATTTGACACGAAAGATTTGGGAGAGACAAATTTCATTCTTGGAATGAAGATTACTAGAACATGTGATAGAATTTTTCTTGACCAGTCACATTATGTTGAGAAAATTTTAAAAAAAAAATAATTTTATTGATTGCAAGCATGTTGTGACCCCTTTTGATTCAAGTGTTCACTTATTTCTTATACAAAGTGACATTGATGTGATAAATCAAAAGGAATATGCTAGCTTAATTGGAAGCTTGAGATATGTGACTGATTGTACTCGACCTGATATTGCATATGCAGTAAGAGTACTTAGCAGGTTTACAAGCAAGCTAGGTAAAGAACATTGGCATGCCATAACAAGAATTATGAGGTATTTACTTGGTACAAAAACCTATGGGTTATTTTACAAAAAATATCCTGCTACACTTGAAGGCTTTCCTGATGCAGATTGGAACACTTTATCTGGTGATTCCTGTTCTGCTACAGGTTATATTTTTACTTTGGGAGGTGGTGCTATTTGTTGGAAATCGAAAAAGCAAACAATAATTGCTAACTCTACCATGGAGGCTGAGTAATTGCTTTAGCTTCAGCCAGTGAGGAAGCTAATTGGTCGAGTTTTATTAAGTCTTAATGAAAATCTGTAGCTCGTATGAGTAGGGTGTTAGAGTTACAGGAGCACCCTTAACAGATTTCACCTATGTGAGTATAGAAGTAGGCCGCTTCCTATGAGAATTGAGCTTGTTCTCAAAAACACTCATGAAAATCGGGATAGCACAAGGCCGTAATGTGCTGCTAATAAAGCTCATGTCAACACCTTGATTATTATGTGTAAGCAGTGATATTTTATTTTCCTAAAGCAGTTATAGTTCAAGTCTGAGACCACTACTGACTCTGGAGTAAAGATCGTTGTTTTGCTAAGTGGAGGTTCAATGGAGAGCACACCTTCATTATACATGATAATCTCCCTTCAACTGGTAAACTCTGTTATATATTTTAATATTAAAATGAGTGGGGGAATATTAGTGTAATTGCATTTTATTATTAAAATAAATTCCTATAACTCCCACTACTCCATGGTGTAAAAAATGGCCATAACTCCTATAAGTCCCACTACTCCATGAAATAGAAAATGGCCATAACTCTTTTGTAACTCTTCTCCCATATTCTACCACTGATTATCCCATGTTCTCCATGATATCATAACTTATTACCCAACTTTCTTCCACTTTAATTCAAGGAAGAATTCCTTCACCTATAAATAGGAGTCTTTCTTCCATATTGTGGTATGAAAAGAGTGTTTCTATAAAGTGAGGTTACAGTTGTGAAAAAGAAGAAGAGAGTTTTTTTACTTTTGTTGAAGGAAGGTGTTCATCTTGGTGGAGCTTTGGACTCAACAACTCGTCCAGAGTTTGTTCGAGTCATACGACGTGATGGGGCTGTTATCCTGGGGGGAGACATGTCAAGAGGATTACTGCTGGACCAGTGAAAACTTTGCTACAATGGATTTGAATTTCGTTAAAAAGAGCAAGATATCCGCACCTCAACCTGAAGATATTTTATTTTATTCATTTTATTTTTTCAACTGTAATTGTATTTTCACCGACAAACAGGGAATATTTTGGGAAGGATCTTCCGTATAACTATAGATGAATCACGTATCTATATGGATATTAAGTCTGTTTAAACACTTCTGTACACAAAATGTAAAAAAAATAAAAATATTTTTTGAAAACTTAGAAATAAGATAAATTGAGTAAATAACTTCTCAATATAGTATATAGACGAAAAAATCCCAAAAAGAAGGGGTAGCCTCTTTAAGCGATTAGAAAAGGCTTTCCCATGTAGAAAATGGAATAAATCAACTTGTCCGGCACAAAAGTCATTGGGAAAGTCCTCATTCAGTAGACAAGGGCACAAGGCTATATATTTACTTTGCACAATGTCTACAGTCTAGTGGTGAGCTTGACCTTTTATTGTTCGAGTGTTATACCTCACTATGATTCTTCTTTCTGTTTGTTGTTGTCACCGTTTTTTGTCTTCTTCTTTTTCTTTTTTTCTTTTTTTTAGTTTGGAACAAATGAACGAATATTTGTAAAGAACTTTTTTTCGAGGGACACAAAAAGGATGAACGAATAAGCGGGATTGGAGTTGCATCTATTACTGCAGTTCAAATAAGTTCCCTTGGGTGCGGGGTTTAAATTGAACCAGTAAATTCTAAATTCTTCATTTGCCTTCACATATATATTCACGATGCAGGCCAATTTTTTTTTTATTTTTAAAGAAAGAAAAACGAATAAATGAAAAGGTAAGCTGATGAAAAATTGAGCTAAGCTTTAATAGTCTGTTTCACCAAGCTTCTAAAATCAAATTATTTTGAAAAGCGCTTTTTAAAAAAGTACTTTTTGTGAGAAGCTTTGGATTAATTTGAAAAATACTTCTAAGCAACAATTAATATTTGGCCAAATTTTTCAAAGTGATTCTAAGTGTGTTTTTTCTGCCAAACACTTCAACTTAAAAAAAAAAAAAAGTACTTTTGACCTTGGAGAAGCTTGGCCAAACAGGTTATAAGTCAGCCTCGTTAAAATAGCACGAGAAAGATAGGAAAAAAAATACAGCGCCCATAAAAGTTTGTCCTTGGCAAAATTATCACTATTTTTATTTGTAGTAAATAAAATATTTACAGACTTATCTTCTTTACTTGTTACATTTACATTAAAACTCATAACAAAAACTGCCTTGCAAAAAAAATAAAAATAAAATAAAACACACACACGCGCGAGAAAATTAAGGGTTAGGCAAAAGGATAAACGGGAGTGGAACAAAATGAAACTACCTTGTATATTGACATAGCCAATTAGGCCATAGATTAGAAGCAAAACTTTAAGCAGAAACTCATCTCACTATATACTAGGTTTGTCCATATTACACATGGAGATCAATAAATGAAACACTTATTATACAATAAAAATTAAACAGAAAGAGTAAATTTGAGAAATTATAGCAAAGATTGAAACCCGGAGAAACCATATGCTACGCAGTTTGAACAACATTTTTAAAAGAAAACTGTTTCTGGGATAAGGGGGTTTTTTTTTTTTCCTTTTTTTCTGGTTATAAGAGCTAAAACTGGTTATTTCGGATTGAGAAATTTTAAAGTATTTTGAAAAAGCTTGGATTTTCTGAATTTGTTTTTTGAAAACCTTTTTTTCTTCAAAAGTAGAGTGAAGCAAACTTTACCCATAAAATTGACATACTCAGGATAAGATTTGCATTGGCAAATGCCTTGTAATTTCTAAAAACTAACATTTTCTGGAGGAAAATTATTAAAAGCTTTTGACTGACGATTGTGTTGTTCAGCAAGAAAGAAATGCATGTCCATTACAATTGTTTGACCAAAAAAACGTAACTTTAAAACAATAGTATTTATATAATGATGGGTTAAATCTAGTTAATGATAATATTTCTAGATGTGAGTTCCGAAAATATAGCTAACATTTAACAGATCTACTGGGGGATTGATAATAACATGCATTAAATATTCCAAAAGGTACTAGCAATAATGGAAAAGTAGCTAGCAATAATTAACAATAAATGACATTTAAGTAAATAGAAGAAGTGATTCACCCAATAAAAGATGAACTAAATATTTGTTACTCCTGACAATGACAAGTGACAGATAAATCCTAGAATGTTGGAACTATTCTCGAATCTGATGGAAAAATGTGGAATAGTATAAACAAGAATCTTGATGAAAAGGTAGTGTTTGTATCTTTACAAGAGAGAGAATCTTTATTAGAAGTTTGTTCTTATCAAGTGAATGTCACATGCGTACATTTATTGTCTTTTTTCCTATTTATATGGGACATATCCCTAACAAACCCTAATAGTACATGCGCAGAGAATATTCCCTTTATTATCCTATTCTAAGAACTAGCCGTTACAACCCTTTCTGCGGTGCTCGACCTCGATCATTGTTGACATCCTGGCCACGAGCTTCGCCGTTTCCTAATCGACCTTGACTGACTCTTTCCTCAATGCTACCTCCCCCTAAATGTTCTGTGGCAGGTTTCGACCTATAAAGTTAGTCCCTCCACTTTGAGGCCGACCTCAGATGACCTCGATAAGCGAATTTTGTTGTTTGTAGTCGAGAAGAGTGGACGAGTTGGTCGGACAGTTAAGGTCGGACCTTTCGTGAGCCGCAAATTTTGGGGTTACGTTGTTACTCTACTAAAGTGACGTCAAGACATCATGCGTTATTATTGTCACACCTCCTATTTCGCTACTATACCCCCGAGAAGAGTATAGTAAAGGGAGTTATTTCCAACTTGAAGTGACAATCGAAACGAGATTGTTATTAAAAATTCAGAGTCGCCACTTGGGAGATTAATGGTGTCCCAAGTCACCGGTTGAATCCCGAACCGAGGAAAATATGACTCTGTTAACAGTCTGCGAACCAGAAATCCGGATAAGGAATTCTGTTAACCCGGGAGAAGGTGTTAGGCATTCCCGGATTCCGTGGTTCTAGCACGGTCGCTCAACTGTTGTATTTAATTTTATCTGATTTCAATACATGTTTTATTTTTATGTGCCTTTTGTTAATAACCCGCTCTTATTATTTATTTTATTTTTTACAAGAATTACAACGTCATGAAAACGTATCTCGAACCACGCCGCACCAGTACGCCCGTGGCTTTTGATACATTTCGACTTCGTTGAGATTTGGATTTGGGTCACATAAATATGCACCCGTATTTAGGAAGGTAATATTATTTGACATACGCGCCTAAGTGACTACGCGTTTATTATCTTTGGGGAAGACCGTGAAATTTGCTAAACGGTCCACCCGAATTTTAAGTATTTTTTATGGCACTGAGGGCCCCGCAATTTGCATTTTATTGGGCGAGGCTCGTCTCATTTTATTTAAAGGGTAAGCCTAAAAGCGACTAAATTCTCTATTTTTGTTTTTGTCTCTAAAGGAAAGAAGATCCTAATTGATTAATGTTGAAGCTTGGGCTTCGAGTTCAAGTCCGGGCCCAAACAAAAGGGAGGACACTTTTAGCTTGAACCCGCTACCTAACTCAAAATCCGAATTTTCACATTACAACTAACGGATCAATTGTTATTTATTAATAGTGGCTTCAAAGAAACACTCACTTGCCCAAACCTTGAAACTGGGCCTGAAATTGGCCCAATTCCGCAACAGCTGGCTGCGTAAAGACTTGGGGATCGAATCCCGGCAGTGTTTGTTTCGAACTTGAAATCAAATTTAACCTCGCTGGAATCAGCATTCCGTTCGACTCAAATAAATGAGTCGAGATTGCATTTCAGTTACTAATCTCTTGAGAGTTACGGAATCCCAACTTTCAAACTTATTCACACATGACCCAATGGTCATTAAAAAATTCTCAACAGTTAATGTTCAAGTTGACTTAACAAACTTTTTGTATTTTTTGAATTAATTCATGCTGTTAAATGAAAGAGCGGAGAAATAATAAACTAGATTAAACTCAAAGGATTTAAGTTCTAATAAAAACATTGAACCTCTAAACTGATAACAGTAATCAGACCCTACTGAATTTGCATACTTGAGGCTTTATTTTATACTCACGAATAAAATCACCAACCAATTAATTCTAAAGCCAATTGACGAATTAATATTAGAGTTACAGTCCAAATAGAACTCCTCAAACAATCCATATGATTCCAGAAATTCTAAATACAGTTACACTCAATTACGTTTCCATACAATAACTCAAATGAACAAAAATTTAGTGCAAAATCAAGCTAACAGGATGATTGAACCACATCAGATATAATCTTTATTTTTCAATTCATTTTCGACAGAGAATGATACATCAAAGCTCGATGTGTACCTGGAATTTGAACCAAATAGGAAAGGAGAGGTCAGCAACGACAAACAGTAGGTACAGTAACAAGGATCAGTAAAATCCAGCCCAGAATTCAGTCAGAAGAGATTTAAAACCACAATGAACTAGATATGCTTTGCAAAACAAACTCAAACAAATCCAGCTCACTCCGGAACTAATAGCTTAGCAAATCAACCCAAAATAACCTGGATTAAACCCAAGTCTCTTTGAAACACACCCGAGCAGTTACCAAATATATCAACTAGCAAATTAGGACCCAAATGGTGCAGCTCAGAGATGGAAACTTAAAACTGACTGCAAATCTCCAATGGAACAATATATTTTGGAATTTTTGATTTTTTTTTGATTTGAATTCAAAAGGCTAAAAGCTGAAGCTAAAAATGAAGAGAAAAGATGCTTCTGTGTGTATTTTTCGGGCTAGAAAACTGAAGACCCTTTCACAAGGCACTTTGATGCCCTTTTATAGGCAACAAGAAAAGAATCCATCAGATTTTTGGGGTTTTCTTGTTAGTCCCTCATTATTTTCAGTTTGGTCCCACTATTTTTGACTTGCTAAACAAGTAAGTCCTTTTAAAATGCTGAAATCTACACTTGTACCCTATTCTAGAAGTCTCTAAGATGCTCTTTTAGCCCCAAAATACCTATACTATCCTTACCCCTACTTTGAAATTACTATTCCTAAAGAAACTACCCTTTTCCATCCCTAAAATACCCTTTTACTACTCTGAAATTTACAGACTAAGTTAACTGAACCCAAACCCTCACCCCAGTTAGGCTTTAACTAAAGCTAACTAAATTCAGCTATATCCAATTACTCTAACCTAGCAATGAACTAATTAACACTAACGAAAACTGAAAATAAACTTGAACTAATAAAGCAGTAAATTTATTAAACAAAACGGTAACACTTCAACAAACCTATGATTAGCTAAACTAAACTAACATCAATCCACAAACTACAGGAATCATTTATCAATATGCTAACCAAGCATGAATTCAACAAGTAACGATTAAACACTAATTCACGAATTTAGACTACTATCAGTAAGAATAGAGGAGGAATAAAAAATAAAAGCTTGAACGACAACACTACCAGTACTGATAACTACCAAAATAAAAAGAAAGAGGAAAAAGAGTATTAACAGAAACAAATTCGAACTAAAAGAAAAAACTCACTGATTTTCGGACTTCCCCAAAAATGCCCTTCGAAATTGGATTCCAGTTAACATTACATGCTTATTTCGTCAAAAATAAGCGTATAATGTTAACTAGAACTCAATCGACTTTAAAAAATTCCCAAAACAGGTTCGAACTATAAAACCCTAGATCCATAATTCAGGGCCTTCTGCTTGGATTTGAGGGATTCTAGGCATAAAGCAACGATGAAGGAAGGAAGACGGTTGCCTGGTATGATTTTGGGCTCATTTGGGCCAACCTGTGACTTGGGCGGAAAATCAGAAAT
>MU759410.1:12427-24738 GCA_026770625.1 Nicotiana glauca | reverse complement strand
GGGGGATGGGAAGGATTAACCAGAGACGAAATGGCCAAGAGTTTTTGAAAAAACAAACCCTCCACCTATTTATAGGATTGGGTGGCGCTAGAATCGAAGCGGAAGGCTGCAAAATGGCGTCGAAATCGAAGCGACAAACCATCAACCTCTGTCTCGAAAACACGCATAATGATGACGCATGTGAAAGTGATATCATTTTCCGATAAGACACACCCCAAGGATATCAATGAGCACGCTAACCTTCCGTTGTTGGCCAAACCATGGCGATTCGTAAACCAAATTTCTCCACAGGTGTGGGCGATGTCCTCTTATCGAGGAAGCATCAAGCCGCAATTGCGACAAGCGGAGGGACTAACTGTATGAGTCCAAATTTGGATGACCACGACTACTGACGAATACGACAAGAGACGAGATCTTTACGACATGACATCCTGTGGCCGTTGAAGACGGCGACGACTGACACTAGTTAGAGGACGCACGAGTTTTACAGTAGTGTGGGCCTAACAGGAGGCAATAGGAGTATCCTTTCGAATATTCTTTAGGCTATACCTTTTAGGGTTCAAGAGAGGATTGTCCCTTATATATAGTGAGAAAAAACCTTGTAAAGACAACTGACATTTGGCTAAGAGCACCCATTATAATATCTTCCTACAATCAAAGTTGTGAGATTGACGCTTAATCATTTAGTTTCATTACATCAAGAATATTATTCATCTCATTTATCCCTTTCATCTTTCAATCTAGAGTTTATTATACTTGGCTGAGATTTATATTTTCATCTTCTTTAATTGGTTTAATTAAATACGTTTCAGCATCTTTTGGGTCAAACAACATTCCCGAACAAGTTGATGATCAGCAGATATTAGTTTGAATCCAACTTTAGGCTTGGACGTAGGAGAGCGTAATTAGTTTTGATATTACAAATAGCAAATGCATGTAAATTAATTTTCCTGAACGTAGTCATGACTGCCATTACTGTAGTTTTAACAAATTTCTAGCAATGTTGCCATTAGCACCATGAGGAAAGAATCCACCACAAATATGCTCATTCCCAGTGTTATAAACAATCCTAAGAATCTCCGCCGGACTCCTCCACTGAGACAGCGAATCGCAATCGGCGGATAATATATTAGTTCTTGTCCGATTCTCTGCACCAAGTTGCCATGGCACAAATAAGCCTTCATCTTTAGTTCCACACATTGCTATTCGGTTTCTTAAATTGGAGATGTGGATTGTGAACTCAGCCACAGTGTGTTTGTATGGGTATACTACTTTGCCAGCTCTCTCGTAAAGATACATTCTGATAATTGCATCTTGCCCTGATTCAACCCCTAGTAGTCCTGCCAAAAGCTGCATAATGACACAATTCAAAAATATGGCCACTACATATTTAGCTATATACATAGTGAAAATAGCATGTGCTAGCTAGTTTTCGAATTGGTAATCTAAAATAGACACTATTTTAATTGAAACACGGAAAGTTCCAACATAATATGCTGGATTTTAGAGCTTATGCGTACAAACTTTCAACATATTATTTTGGAACTCCACATTATAAAATTCCAGTAAATTATGTTTGGAATCTCATATATAAAAAAATTTGAACTCCAATACATTATGCTGGAATTTTTAAGGATGTTTTCGTTCAGATTTTATCTTTATATGAAAAAGTGGCTAAATTTTAATTTATTTTGAAATTATGACTATTTTTCAATTACCAATAGTAAATCCTGGTATTTCTAATTTTCTCTCTTATATATTGGACTTACCCTTTTTGTTTCATAGCCTTTGACATGGGAATTTGCACCAACATAGCCAACCAATGCAGCATATGGAAGTGCGTAGCAAGACAACATGAAATTGAGACTATCCCTATAAGGATCAAATGGAGGTTCCAATTTGTAACCAAATGCTTCATCAAATAGCTTAGCAAAGTGTTTAGCACTTAGATCCATCAATGGTCTTGGAAAACCGGGACCTACTTTCGATTTAAGTGCCCTACAAAACATCCCAAACGAGGAAGAGAAAAGAAAAAAAAGAATTATTGCACCTCAAAATCTTAAAAGAGGAAGAAAAAGAGTTCTTGGAAGAGTTTAGCTTGTAAACACTTAGGGGTCGGTTGGTACGAGGTATAAGAAGGTATACGGGTGGTATAAAAATTTAATATCATCTTAATACTCTGTTTGGTTAGCAAACCAGGTATAAGTTATCCTGGTATTAATTTTAACACCGGGATAACTTATACCTTATAGAAGGTGGGATAATTAGCACAAGAATAACTTATACCTTCTTCTTAGAAATTATGCAATTGTCATTCTCAATATAACATACCAAACAATGAATAAACAATAATCCCATAACTAATCCCAGCATAACTTATCCCAATATTACTTATACAAGCATAACTTATACCGGTATAAATCGTATTCCAACCAAACAACCCCTTATCGTATAAAGAAATTAATAATATACTATAAATATCAGTTTATTCTTCTTTCTCCATTCACTTTAATTTACTTGTCCATTATACTAAGTAGGTGTTTGGACATAAAAATTATAATTTTTGAAAAAAGTAGTATTGGTGTTAAGTTGAAAAATAATATTTGGAATTTGAAATTATGTTTGGACATGCATGTCACTCGAAAAACTATTACAGTTTTATGAGTGGGGAAAAAGATTCTGAAAGTTTTGAAAAAGTGGTCACAACCACTTCCTGATTTTTGAAAAACTCATTTTCGATTTTTTTTCAAAACTTACAAAATTTCATTGACAAACACATTTTTGAAAAAGAAAATAAATGAAAAAAAGGAAATTTTTTTATGGACAAACGGGCCTAACAATATATTTTTACTTTTACTTATTAATTTTAGCAAATCTAAGGAAGATAATTTTTATTCCTGTTTTACCCTTATCTTTAGTTACTCATTTCATCTATTATTTCGTAAGGGGCGTGCAAAAATCATAATAGACAATTAAAAGTGAATTAAGGGAGTAATATATTGTAGCAGGTAATCTGTCTGATTTTTCAAATAACTAACAATTTCTTTTTACGATCTGCAAAATCGTAATTATCTTTTAAGTGATCTAATTATAATGAAATTTCTTTTACATTATCGACGTTTATAAATTAAACATAAGAAAGAATATTGAACCTGAGATGGCCAACTTCTTGCATGGCAAACTCAGAGATGATGTTCTTAGCAAAAGGTTCAAGATTTGCTTTGCGTACACCAATGGGGGGAGGCCCACCCATGACAAGTTCAGGTGCTACTACATCAAGACCATAACCATGTGTAGCCCATAAGTAATATTCTGCTTCTAAGAACTCTAAATTCTCTGAAAATTGCATTAAATCAATGTCTTCTATGAACACTGGGATTGCATACTTTGAAATCCCTGTTGGACAAAGAAGATTATGAGGAAGGGAGATGCAAATCAGCTTATTGCTTGACATCAAAATTATGACTATAAGAAAATAGGAAACTGATGCTGATGATATAGCCATTTTTAAAACTTTTTTTGGTTAAATTGTAAGGAAGATTTAGAGAGGAGTTCATAAGGATATATTTATACCCAATTATAGCCAGTGTAATTTGAGTTTCTTTCATGAACACCTAATTAATTGCTACCAGAACTAATGTAATCTTTGTATGCCTTCGCTAGATACTACCTTCCTCCGACCTATAATCATAAATTGAAGATATACCGAAATATACACAGAAAGAGAAAGAAAAGAAAGAAATTAAGCCTGGAAATTTTTAAAAAAACCAAGCATAGGAAGCATGGAATTGCAAGAAGGGTTGGAAGAAAAAAAAAAAATCAGAGAAAATATTGTTTTGATATACATAATGAGGTAATGTCTTGATCTTGATATTAATTAATTCATTCTCATGAACGATTACGTATTGATTCACAACATGATGTGTAACATAATTATTGAATAATATATTTTTACGGAACATCGACTAGGGGATAATTTGAGCCCTAAACTATGTAAATGTCCAATCCGCCCTTGATTGGCTGATCATTGAAAGGCATATTTTTTGAACTCAACCTATTTTGACTCACCTCTTTAAAATTGGTCTGATTTTTAGCCCAAATTATTCTACGAGTAATTTTGCTAAAGTACCTTTAAAATAAAAAAAAATTTGGTATGTGTAATGACCATAATAAAAGGAAAAAAAAGTCTCATTTGATAATTAAATAAATCATAATAAAATAATACATTTTAATTAAAGTTTGATAGGAATTGGGCGGGTTGGGCTATGACCCAAATAATAGTTCATCTTAACCCAGTCTATTTCAATCCAAATAACTTTCGGACGGGTCATTGACCGGCCCATTTTATTAACTCAACCCATTTTAACCTATCCAAAATCAGTCCAACCTGCCCATTTTACACCCCTAATACCGACGCAAAAGAAAAATGGAGAGAAGTTCTACCTGAGGTTCTTTGGGCATATCGAACGATATCGAAGTCCAGTACGGGGGCAACTCCGTTCTCTTTAGTATACGGCTCCGAAGCCTTGATTCCAGTCGAAGTCGGGGAACCCAGCGCCAGATTTCGACATACATTGTAGGAATAAAATCACAAGACTATGAATACTAGCCTCGAGCTATTAGATGAAAAATAAGAAGCTGCACTTGTTCGGATGGCCGCACAGAAATAAAGAATCAAGAGATATTATAATAGAATGACAAACCTTTGACACTTCGGAATCGGGGACTTAGTTCTAAAAAAAAGTCACTCTCAATACTCGAGACCCGAATGAAGGGAAACTAGGCCCGAATTGGGAAGCACCGTATCGAGTCATTAGAGTTATCGGTAAAGGATCTTACAAACTTGGCACAATGGAAGGTGAACAATTGCCAAACAATTGGAATATATCACTACTCAAACGACATTATTGCTAAGGTATGACATTCTCCTTTTCTCCATTTGTATTTAAGACTAACTCGTTTCAGATGTTCGATCAAAGATGTCGAGGGCACCTTTCTGCACGAAGACCTTAGGTTTTAAAGCACGCGTTACACTCTTTTTCCCTTTGATCGGGTTTTATCCCAAACGGGTTTTTCTGGCGAGGTTTTTAACGAGTCAACAACTATGTGCTACATAGGGAGAATTCAACAGTATCCAAGGTTTGTTTTCAATCAACCTCGAATACTGGGGGCATCACCTTCAGAGGTTATATTTTTGAAAAAATACTTCACGCCAAAGAGGGCCTCAATAGGAAAACTTTGTAATGGGGCAAATGGTCAGAGGAACCGTGTCTGTGTAGAATAGTCGAGCCCCGATGGCAAAACATGTACGCATGTATGAATTATTCAAAGAAGCATTATATCTATATCAAACACTTTGTGTCCCAAAGAAATTTGCTACTATACGAGATCCATACTTGTGATTTGGCAAAAAATGGCTCAAGGGCCAAAATGCAAATACACCTCGAATAATGGGGGACTGTCACCAATAGACAACACATTCGAGTTGTCTAAACTCAAATTTATAAGACCTCAAAGAGGCATCCCTCGACGCAAAGGCCAAGGCCATCATACTCAGGGACTAATATTTCGGACAAGTTCGAAATGTTATCAGGAAACAAGTTCAAGAGACACACCCGAAGGTTATGGCCATATTAAAGGCTAACGCACCTCGGAGATATCTGAATTCGGTAATAAAAATATGCCTTTTAATTCTCAGAAAACCGGTTAAGTAAAGGTTACCCTCGGCAGAATAATCAAAGGGCTTCGATGAAATCAGTCCTCGAAAAACCTTATGAGGTATCGAATTATTCAAATACAAACTTGTGCTAAGACACTAAAAACAAAGGGTTCCGATCGATACCGAACCCTCAAAAAACCCAGTGGGTAAAAAATGCTTGCCAAGGCATAAATAAATTTTTACTAAGTCTTCTAAGATGAAAAGGGACACAATAACCATCTCTTAGTGGCCATAATGGCCCGATCTAAAAGAGCCTAAGGGCCGATACACTTAGGGTTCGGGACCTTGTTCCTACCCGATCCGAACACAAGGGTTCGATTATCCCAAACCTAAATAAATAATAGCTTGATTATGGCTTGGGGACTCATCATTATCCCGTCCAAGATCGTAAAGGTCTATGTATCGACCATGGAAATTTCGAAGAAAACATCTGATATAAAATCTCAAACACACAGTTAAAAATAATGAAGCCATTACAAGAATATTATAAGGCAGGAAATATCGAGAAAACATTCAAGGAAATTCTTCTTTTATATACTTGGAAAAAGATATATACAAGAGACCGATGAAAGGCCTTACAAAAAAAAGGAACAATACAAAAAGAGAAAGGAAAATTATATCTATGTCCAGGATCGGTCTCTCCCTCAGGAGTAGTTTCCTCTTCGGGCTCGGCTTCATTATCGGACACGCATTGGCTGCCTTCGACATCATCATCATCATTAGAGGAGACGAGGAACTTGGCATCGGCTTCGAGCACTTTTGCTTGGGCTATATCCTCGGTGAGGTCGAAACCCCGAGCATGGATCTCTTCGAGGGTCTCTCTCCGGGATTGACACTTGACCATATCACTGATCCGTTTCTCCCGGTTGGAGGCTTACCTTAGTCCATTTGAGCAGCCTTGGCATCCTTTAGGTACACAACAACGATCCTATCAGTCGTGGCCTTTGTTTTCTCGGCTGCGGCCCTAGATTCAGCAACCTCAGCCCCGGCTGTGGCAAGTTTGGCATCGAGCTTATCGATCTTCTTGGCCTGGGACAGATTTTTCATTTTGGCACCCAGGAGCTGGATCTCAGCCAAGGCCAGTTTGGCTAGAGTATGTCGAACCCTTTTTTTCCTCCTCACGGAGAGAGCTCCGGATTTCGATATTCCATGGGGTGTGATAACTCATTTCCTTTTGGGAATTGGGTATTTGAAGAGTTGCCACCTAACGGATTATGATGCGTTAGGGCACCTAGAGTGATTAACTCTTGAATTGGTTTGCATTACCAGAGATTTAGGGTAAGGGCTCGAAATAACCTCGAGGGAAAAGTGTTAGGCACCCCTCTTGGTCCACAACTGTGGGTCCTGGCCGAACTTATATTTACGAATTAGTCTAAATAAATACTTGAAACAAATAATTAAGGCATGTTTATATAACTCAAATAATAAGATAATGGCTTTGGACAAGTTGTATAAAACAAAGGTTTTACAATAGATGAAGGAATTTTGGAAAGGAGGAGTCCTATGTTGATTAGCCTATAGGATCACCTCACACAATGTCTGATAAACACTCCTCGATGAGGGGCTACACGTGACATTAGCGCATAGTCATTATATCACATATCTACCATTCCCATCCCCTTAGAGGTCATTCAAAGCGAGTGTTGGTCAACGATCTCTATTGCGTGCTGTTACCCGTCCCTTCTTAATGGTCCTGGAGGGATTTAGAACCTCTACCTATAGGTGGTTCTAGACAGACCCTTAAGGTTTAAAAGGTAAAAAAACTAAGGCGAAAAGTAATAACAATTAAGACTCTTTGCAAATAAGAACAAAGGGAGCAATTAGAGGCTCAAAGTTTCCTCCTCAAACAAAGCACATAAACAACATGACTCAAGCACAAATAAGGCCTTTTATTAAATAGTATCCTAAGGCATAATATCTAAGTGAATGTATAGAAAACAGGCAGTTTGTTTTATAAACTCAGAAGTAATGACCCTATCAGTGGCCTACTGATTTTAAAAGCTTGCTTAAACTAGTACAACATTAAGTCACAGAAACAGTTTCAAAATTGCAGTTTTGAAAACGCCCTACACGTTTGCCTATATGCGGAATACTGATGACTACATTTTATATAGTGAAACAAAGCAGGTTTTGAAATGGACTCTTTAATACCTATAGGTATGCTGTCTAATGATAAATTGAGGCAGCTTTAAAGAACTTGTTTCAAGGAAATATAAACCACTCAATTAAATCAATTTATAAGTGAGCTAATAGTTAACCGAATTGATTTATTTAAAAACCAAACTAGTTTAGATCTATAGGCAGAATCTGATGTTGTTCCCAATAGGCATGATATCTAATTTTAAAACTGATTTTAAAGACTTGCAGACATGATAACTCATGGAAACATACATAAACCCTTGTTATAACAGAAGTCGAACTCGGATTATATCCTATAGGCATGGAATCTACTTGTGACACTGATTTAAGACCTATTAAACATGATTTCCATTATAGAGTTAATTGAAAACTATAGGCATGATCTCTAACATTGTGAGACAAACCTAACAAGATGTAAAAGTCCTATAGGCATATTTTTCTACTTGGTAAGACAATCATATCAAAATGTGAAGTCCTATAGGCATGGTTTCTACTTATAAAGGCAAACACAATAAATTGTAAAGTCCTATAGGCATGATTTCTACCCATATTATCCCACAAGCATGTAACTACCCACCCTTTTCACTAATTATCCCAATATTCGTTTACAAGTTATTACAGACCATATGAATGAATTAAATAATTAAATAAGAAAATAAAAAGCTATTCTATAGGGAACCTACACGGAGGCTCGTATTTCCAAAGCCTCCAATAGCCTCAAATGCCTTAATTTCATAGGCAAAGTCATAGCCTAGGTGCATCAAAGTTTCCTACGGATCTCAAGGATCCCGAACAGTGCTTACACCTAGACTTAGTAACCAAAATTGAATAAGTGCAGTGTGGAAGGGCCAGCCTCAGTATGCTAGAGTTCAGAGGGTTCTCAAGAGGATCCCAAGGCAATATGCATACTGGAGGGGGCAGAACTTATTGACTTAGGAGTAGAGTGAAAGTGCTTGACACAAGTTGAAAGGTTATGATGGGAAAAACTATTTTAGAGGGAAGTTTGTTTGAAATAAATTAGTAAAACAACAGATACAGTTTGAAAAGAGAGTGGAGTAGTAAACAACAGTTCAAACACAACACCCTTAAGACATGTTCATACATAGCCAGTAATCACAGAACCAAAGCAGGTTCAGTATTCACAAACAAGGGTCAATGGATTTGGGGATACATAGAACACATGATTGTAAACACATAACAAGTAAAGGTCTTAGGAATTGGTACAGACATGCTCAGATACAACTGATCAGACATAGTCACAGAACCAACAACTCTTAAGGGGGTTCAGTATAGATAACATGATTTAAGAATCAATCCCAGATTCATACAAGTTAGGAGTGCAGACTATTTAGAGCGAGGAACATGCTCATACTGATTCTAAGGAAGGGGAGTTCATGAAATGCTAATCATGCAAGCATATTAATTGCATGTTTCACAGCAAAACCATAAGTAAAAGCAAACTAGAAACAGGATGAATTGAAGCAATAAAAGAACCATATTATTTTTGGAACTTAAACTAAAATTAGAACATACCAGTAATGAAAACAGTAAACAAAGTGAAGGAGCATGAGCATCAGTATAAGACCCAACCCTTAAATCTCCATGTAAGAAAGAGTTGTTAACAACCAATTGATATAAGCCCCAGCCCTTTTTGACCGTAGTAGCTAGAAAACATCTGATTGTGGTCATTTTAACCAAGGGAACAAAACGTTTCATCAAAATCTATACCCTCACATTGCACATCACCTCTGATTACTAATTTTGCTTTTAGTCGTTCAATACTTCCATATGAATGATGTTTAACTTTGTATACCCATTTGCATGGCACGACCTTTTCATCAACAGGAAGTTCAACAACTTCCCAAGTCTCATTCTGGACTAGTGCCTCCATCTCCTTCTACATTGCCTCTTGCCATCCTGGGTGATGAGCTGCCTGATTGAAGTTTAGTGGTTCTTGAACATTTAAAAGTGAATTTAAAAATGACTTATTTGAAGTTGAGAGGGCAGAAAAAGAGTAAGAAGCAGGTGTTATAGGAGAAAGAAAACATGGTGTGCTACATCAGTTAATTGCACTGCATTTGTGATGTAGTCACTTAAGGAAGAGGGAGTTTTGTGAATCCGAATGGATTTTTGAGTGCAACTATTGAGTTCCTAGGATTTTCATTTGCGGGTTGTGGACTGAAAAATGTGTAGGAAATTCTATAGCATCTTGATTTGGAGGATTATTGAGATGATCAGAATGTTCAACTGAATTGGTAGTCTGCAAATTAGGAACTTCAAGATTCACTTCCAGTGTATTTGAAGTAGGAAAAACTAATTTATGAGGCTTTGAAATGTTCATTGAAGCAAAGGGATAGATGTCCTCATGAAATATCACATCCCTAGAAATAAAAGTCTTCCTTGTGTTGAGATTAAGGACTTTATACCCTTTCTTACCATGCGGATATCCTAAGAAAACACAAGGTAAGGCCTTTGGATCAAATTTTGTCTTGTGAGATGAAAGAGTAAAAACAAAACACAAACATCCAAAACATTTAAGTCTAGAGTAGTTAGGCTTAGTTTTAATAAGATATCATAAGGTGTCTTAAGTTTTAAGACCTTTGAAGGGAACCTATTAATTAAATGTGTTGCAGTCAACACAGAGTCTCCCCAAAAATGAATATGTAGATATGATTGATAGAGCAAATCCCTAAAAGTCTCTAGAAGATGCTTATGTTTGCGCTCCACAATTCTATTTTGTTGAGGAATCCCAACACAAGTTGTCTGAAGCAAAATTCCTTATTTTAAAAAAATCATGCACGTACATTCCTTGTTCTAATCTCAAAAGCATTATCTGAACGTATGATTTTGACTTTGTTGTGAAACTATCTCTCTATCATAGCTAAAAAAGATTGTAATAATGGAAATGCATTTGATTTTGTGCTAAGAAGATACGTCCAAGTACCCCTACTATAGTCATCAACTGCAGTTGGGAAATACTTATATCCATAATAAGTGATTTTGTTGTAAGGACCGCATGTATCTATGTGAATCAAATCAAACATAACTTTAGAAGTAGTTGAACTAGTGGGAAAGGGTAATTTAGAATGTCTAGCCATACGACATATCACACAAGGCACAGAAAAATTATCACATAAAGAATTAGGAATAGATGAAATATTCTTCATAGTACTCAAAGGCATATGGCCTAAATGATAGTGCCACAACTTGTACTATCGGAATTACTAAAGAGGGAAAATAAAACTGAAGGAACTTTCTGATTACAAGATTTTTTTTTCTAACATAGACAAACTACTAGATGAAGATGAATTCTTGGAAATGAGTTCAAAATGCCTTGATTCCAGAACATAAAGACCACAATTCTCCCTACCAATCTCCAAAGGCTTCTTCTTTGGAGGGCCAGCAAAAAAACAGAAAAGAAAATTGAATTTTTGTTTGCACAATTTATAAACTGGCAACAAATTGAATCTAAAAGCAGGGACATACAACATATTGTGAAGAATCAGGTTTGGAAAAAGTGAAATTGAAGTGGAATGTGTGACTCTGTCCTTATGAGAATTTGGTAAATTAACATTCAAAGTTTTAGGTAAAGGAGCTATATTATAGAGAGCAGTTTCATCAAAAGTCATATGTTCAAATGTATCATTATCTAATATCCATGGCTCATTGTTGTTATGTGCAAAACAAGTAGCGCAAGTATGTGAGAAAGATATACCAACACAGTTCACTGTGCATTGTTTTTAGAGTTGTTGGTTCCCTGTTTCCCATCAGCACTTGCTGAAGGGAGTTGTAGGATCTGGCTGATATTTTTCTGAGTAAGTGACTTGATCCCTACAGTTTGTACTATATTTTCTTCAGTGCTAAAAGCATTGTTACTTTGAACTGACCCCTAATATTTTCTTTGATTTTTGAACTTGAAATATAAGGGAAATCAAACAAGCCTATAGTATTGTTCCACAACATGACCTGGCTTCTTGCAGTATGAATAGGTAGAGTTGTTTTTCTTTCCCTCACACCCAGGTTTTTTTCCTTTAAAATCCCTCACATTGTTTCTCTTACCAACTGTCCCATGTTGTGCAGTAATAAAGGAGGCAGATTCTGCAGGATAAACAGGATAAGCATGTATTTCTCTTTGGCCTGGAAAGGTATGTGAGCTACCTTTCCATGAACTTCCTTCTCGCCCTTGATTACAAAGCACCACAATCTAAAACTGTCAAAAGAAATTGAACATGATTGTTGCCAATGCATCCGCGAACTTATTTTTTCTCTGGGTAGTGGAGAGAAACTGATTTTCTTGAATTGCTCAGTGAGCTTTTCAAGATAAGCATGGTATGTCAAAAGTTTTTCATATTTTGTTTTTAATTTCTTTTGAGTTTGGCAGATGATAAGCGTCGAATCCCTAAATACTTCGATTTCTTATATTCCCAGGGTCAAGGCAGTCTTTAATCCATGG
>MU759408.1:45546-62136 GCA_026770625.1 Nicotiana glauca | reverse complement strand
GAGACATTTGCTCCAGTTGCAAGATTAGAGGCAATCAGGCTTCTCATTGCCTTTGCAGCACATATGGAATTCACTTTCCATCAGATAGATGTCAAGAGTGCCTTCTTGAATGGCTATCTCAAAGAGGAAGTGTTTGTGAAACAACCACCAGGATTTAAAAACAAGGAATGTCCTGAGCATGTGTACAAGCTGGATAAAGCACTGTATAGGCTCAAACAGGCCCCAAGAGCTTGGTATGAACGACTATCAAAATTCCTGCTGGAGCATGGGTACAAAAGAGGTAAAATTGATAGAACTTTATTACTAAGGGAAAAAGGTAAAGATCTTCTTGTTGTACAAATATATGTTGATGACATATTATTTGGAGCCACTACAGATAGGCTGAGTAAGGACTTTGCAAAATTAATGGGAAGTGAGTTTGAAATGAGTATGATGGGTGAACTAAATTTCTTCCTAGGTTTGCAGATCAAACAAAGTCCAAATGGAACCATGATTCATCAACAGATGTATACAAAAGAACTAATCAAAAAGTTTAAAATGGAAGACTCTAAAGAAATAGATACACCTATCGCAACTGCCACTAAATTGGATGTTGATGAACCTGGTTCATCAGTAGATCAAAAGTTGTATAGGGGTATGATTGGTTTACTCTTGTATCTTACTACCAGCAGACCTGACATTGTTTTCAGTGTAGGACTTTGTGCACGTTTTCAGGCTAATCCAAAAGACTCTCACTTGACTGCTGTCAAAAGTATATTGCGATAAGGGACTACTGAGTTATGCTTATAGTACCCTAAAGGTAGTAATTTTGATCTAGTAGGTTATGCTGATGCTGACTATGTAGGTTTCCTAGTGGATAGAAAAAGCACTTCAGGTATGGCTCACTTTCTTGGTTCATGTCTTGTATCATGGGCTACCAAGAAACAAAATTCAGTAGCCCTATCTACTGCTGAAGCTGAGTATGTAGCTGCAACTTCTTGCTGTGCTCAACTACTGTGGATCAAGCAACAATTAGTAGACTTTGGTATAGAAGTGGGATGCATACCAATATTCTGTGATAACACTAGTGCTATAAGTATGACAAAGAACCCTGTTATCATAAAAGGACCAAGCACATAGATGTTAGACACCACTTCTTAAGAGATAACTATGAGAAATGGTTGATCTCTATAGAATTTTGTGCTACTGATAAACAAATAGCTGGCATCTTTACTAAAGCACTAAGTAGAGAAAACGTTTAAAGGAACAGGTTGGAATTAGGAATGATTAAGATCACCTAAAAGGTCCAGTTCAGAATTCACAATGAAAAAAAAATTGTTTGGTTAGGAGTTCTGAATTCTATGTAAATATCTAGACTAATTATTACTCAGTCTCATACTTTGATTAAGTATAATCTTGTGACATGTGTTTATATATCCTTAATCTCTTGCAAAATTTTTCTATTTTGACATTTGAGGCATGATCAAGGGAAGTTTTACTTGAAGAACCTGTTTCATCAATATGTGCTCATGAGATAGTTCAGGTATGTTTCTATACTTTACAAAATTAGAAAATCGAAATTATCAATCATGAGCAGAAGTAATGTTACACCAAACGTCTAGAAAATTTTATCCGTTGAGAAATTGAACCAGTTTTATTAAGACTAGGAGTCTAGCTATAACGGGTTTCTTCCTTAATCAAGTGATTTTCATTAATCACTTAGGAGACTGGAATTATAACTTGAGTAGACTCCTAATAGACCTCTGAAAAAGCTGATATTACTACCTTAATCATGACCTCTCTTTAAATATCCACCACATCACTCATAACCGTAACTTTTATTCCAAATATCTTCTCATCTGCTTTCTTCTCCAAAACTCCCTAAAATATCCAGAAATCCTCCGCCATGACTAATCCTCAAGACAACCCTGGAACTCCCCCACCAGTCTCCCGCAACACCTTATCTTCCACCCCTACTAATGAACCCCCAAAACCCAGATTTCGTCGCCAGAAAATGTTAGCAAGAAAAACAGTTGCATCTGGTCCTTTGAGAAAAGTCTTGAACGAAAAATTACGTGCTAGTCAAAGGAAGAAAGATACAACCACAGAAAGAGACTCAAGCTCTGAATCTGAGAAAGTTTTCTCTGCCAGTGAAGGAGAAGAACCTGGGTCATCTGACAATGAAAATGGTCAAAAAAACCCAAGAAAGGTAAACACATGTTATGTATTTTCTGATATAGCTGAGAAGGTAGATAGTAGGTTTGTGCTTGTGGGTGTTGTGAAAAATGTTGAAGGGACTGAGACTAGTAGGAGGAGAAACAAAAAGAAAGGGTAGATTCTTGCTATATGTGGTGGTGGAGAAGAAGGTGGCTTGAAGTCAGGGGGAAGCGGATCAGGTGAAGCTGTTGAGGGACTGATAAGTCTGAGTGAACAAATAGATGAACCTGGTTCATCTGTGGAGGAGACCTTAGCTGATATGCTCAAGAAAGTTGAAACCAGTTATGATCCCAAGAAATGCAAGGCTCCCTCACAAAGGAACCCAGTTGCTTCCAAATCAATCAAGAAAAGCCAAGTTTCATCACCTATGTCTACTGCACCTAGGGCTAGAGCCACAAGAAGTAGGTTGAGGCAAAGTGAAGCAGAACTTCAAAAGGCACTAGAGGAGAGTAAGAAAAAGAAGAAAGAAAAGGGAAAAGCAAAAATGGTTGAAAGTTCTGAGGCTGCTATGGAAGAGGAAGAGATGGACCTGGTTCATCAAGAGAGAGGTACGACTGAAGAATTTCCCACTGCTAAATCAAAAAGAACCAGGTCTTCTGCAAGGAAGCCCTCCAAGCCTATACCTGTTGCATCCTCTCTAGCTAAAAGAACCAGATCATAAGCAAAGGGAAAACAAGTACAAATTGAGGAAGAAGAGGATGACGAGTGGAGTGAAGAAGAAAGAGAGGAAGAGTCAGAACATGAACAAGATAGGTTTGCCAATTTTGGCAGCAGAAAAATTCTGAAGGGTAGATTGCTCAAAGATCTAGAGGAGCCAGGCATGGTAAGATTGTTGACTTCATTGGAGGCACAAGGTTGGAAGGACATGGTCCTTCAGATGGATGGAAAATTAGCCAGGAAAGAACTTGTTGAATTCATGGCAAATGGGACTGTGAAGAATGAGCTGGTGTCCAGTATAGTGAAGGGAGTGAAGGTGAAATTTGATGCATCTGAGTTGGGAAAAATCCTGAATATTCCAAGTGAGGGCTATGATGATTACACAAGACAAAGGTGGCCTTGTTTGGATGGTCTGCCTACTGACCTTCAAATCACTAGGAACTTCTGTGACACTACAAATGCTGAGGAGGTGTCTGAAGCCAGGGCTGTTCAAAAGAGTGAGATGATGCTAGAGCATAAAGTGCTCTTTGAATTTGTGAACAAATGTCTGCTGCCTCGACAGGAAAGGAGGCACACAGCAAACTACATGGACCTGGTCCTCATGCAGTGTTTGGTGGATGGAAAGCAGATAAATTGGCCTGCCTTTATTGTTAAGCTGCTGGACAAGGTGCTAAATGGTTCAAAGGCTCACGCCATCCCTTATGGGTTTATTCTGACAGCTGTGCTGGACAAGCTGAAAGTTCCCTTGAAGAAATGGGAAATGGCTTCTAGCAAAGAGCACTTTGGCATCAAGACTCTTCAGGTCTGTGATTATCTTGTCAGTATAGGCCCTGTTGAACCTGGTTCATCTGTGAGAACTCCAATGAATAGCAAAGTTAGAGCTTTGGTTCAGGAGGTAGGGACAAAGGATGCTGATATTGTAAGGCTTCAAGCTCGAGTTGTTGAACTAGAAGAAGAGAGGAGTAAGTTGAGTGCTGAACTTGCAAAGGAAAAAGAAAAGAGTGGAGGGATGCTCCAAACTATGCTTAATCTGCTACAAACCCATCCCTCTAGTTCCTTAAAGCCTTAGGTTTCCTTGTCCTATTTTGAACCAGTCTAGAAAACCCCCAGTGACCCGGATTTTTTTTCTTTTTGCTCATGGTTGGTAGTTTTTGTTATTTCTTTTTGTGGACTATTGTGTAGAAGCACTGCTTATCAATGAAGATGTGCATTTCTTTTGCTTTATGTTACTTTTGTTCTTTATAGTCACTTTTTGTCAAGTTGATTTTTGATTAATTAAAGCATGATTTCACTTGCAGTTGCCTCAATGGCCATAAGTACTAATTAATATTATGGGATTCACATTATTTATGCAACGTTTTGATGATGCCAAAAGGGAAAAGATATTGTATAAAATTGTGTTATGATCAGTGATGTTTATGACCTAATTAAATCTCGCCCTTAATTTTAAGAAAAATATTTGAGTAATGATATTTCAGCTGAGTTCTACAGGTTCTATAATCAGTAAAAGCATAGAGTTTGTAATCATCAAAAAGGGGAAATTTGTTGGCCCAAGATAAGTTGAAGTTTTGAAGACTGACAAACGAACTCAGTGAAGGATCAAGTGCATCTTAGGTGATACAGTTGTTATGGATTATACACATGAAGTGCACGTGATGAGGATACGTCCTTGGGGTCAAGCAGGAGTTGGAATCTCCTTATGAAAAGAGAATTACATCCGGATAAGAATATGGATTGGGAGTTAGAGTTGTTCTTGAACTCAAATTGATAAAGGATCCACAATTTGAGTTCTTATTAAACTATGATTACTAACTCTATAAATATAATGATTGTTCTCTTTTACAGGTGATTGCACATAAGCTGAAGTTAAACCAAATTGAGAGCAAAAGAGCTAGGCAATTTTTGTAAGCAATCTGTGTGTGATACAAGTGTGCAAATATGAAGCTACATGAACTAAGTGTGAAGAACCAATTCCATTGTGTCTTTCTTTAGTCCTAGTTCAATTGTAGTAGGTGGTTTTCATATTGTACCTTTCAGCTTTCTTAGAAGCAATTGTATTAGGTGAATTGAGTCTTCAAGTTAGAGTTAACTTGAAAGTGTCGCAACAGTTGAGGCTTTGTGCTACACTGGGATTAGAGTTAATCCTTAGGTTTATAAAGAGTTTTTGTAAATGTTGTTTTTGGCTCATTGAAATTTAGTGGAAGTTTGGGAAAATCCTACTGAGTAGTAGGTCATGGTTTATTCACCTTTTGAGCCAGGTCTGTGTTCTTTATTTCTGTATTTTAATTCCGCAAACAGTAGAAGTTAGAACACCTAGAAGAACCAGGTTCTTCTAGTGCGAAAATTATGTACCATACAAATAACCCCCCTTCTTGTGTGGTATTGATGATTAGAATATCAGTGTGTTCATGTGCCACGAAGATAGATTTTGTTTAAGACATCAAGTGAGTAGCAAAGTGTGAGGAAGGACATGTGGGGAGTGTCAGGCAGAGGTTAAAGTTTTCGGAAGGCCGAGTATAAGAGGCCAAAGGCTGAGTAATTGATTAAGAGGATGAGTTCCGCCAAAGTGGAAGAGCGGTGGAGTCGCATACGTGCTTTGTAGTAGGATGACCACCTACCTTAAGGAGAGTTTGGAATGATTTGGAATTTTGGTGGTTGGTGATTGAAGCCTACGAAATTAATTAGAAGTATGGGCTATCATATGACAGGAGATTTAATATAACGTAAAGGAGCTGCTTAAGTGAAGAAGGATGCAGCATAACTTTGAATTGGAAGGATGTTGCTGCGCATTTAAATGATGTCCGTGGGGGGGTAAATAGACCTTTGTAGTTAGAGAGTGAGCTCAGATACAGGATGGGTTCTTGGTGTCATAGTGATTGTACCCCGTGCAGCGGCATTGGAAGATGCCGGGGAGATCTTTTATAGGTGGGTTACCCAAGTGACTAGGTGAGCGGTCGCGTGTTTGGTGCCTCTGCGAAGATTTCTATCGGTTATATAGCAAATAAATCAGTTGTGCAAATATGTTTGATATGTTATAATATAAGAAGGTGTTTTACAGAAAGATCTCGAGACTTTGGCGGTTAATTGTGCGAGGTTATGTCAATAAGAAATAAAGAGGACAGGTGAATTCCAGATTTGTGAAATGATGACTTCATGCTAAGTGGGAGAGTCCCACTGCTTATGATTGGGTTGCATGGTTAACTACTTACGAGAATTTTGGCTATTAGCATATTGATGGGCTATTTCAGCTACGAGAAATGGCCATAAGTGGTAATTTGAGCAAGGAAGTATTAAAGGTGGGCTATCGTTGGCCTTATTGGCCCATGTTCAGACTTGGAGGAGGATTCAGGATTTTGCTTTGTAGGGATGCGAGTTCCTAGGAAGTGATTCCGCCAGGTGCTTCACCAATAGGGCATCCATGTGCTAGAAGATTTATGGAATTGATTATATTCGGGGCCAAGTCAGAGTGGGTGGCTCTCAACAGTGGTCCTAGTGAAATTCAAAAGATAAAGTGTGGTACCTAATGCTTTTGAGCCTATAAGTACAATTAAGAATCGAGCTTTGTAGCAGCTTATGAGAATGTGCCCAAAATGTTCTATGATATTTTAACTTGCGGTGTAGCATTTGAGAGTTATGAAATGGTTCGTGGGATTTAAGGCAGCATAGTCTCGTGGTTCAAGGTCACTCGAGATAAGTGCAGATGGAGTAGGGTATATGTTGGATGTAGGTGGTATTTATCTCCAAGGCAATCAAGGATAAACTAGAAAAAGATAGATTGGTTAGCCATAGTTTAGTTGGCATATTGGTGGTAGAGATCAGTTCGCTTAGCGTGATCAAGTTATGCAAGTAATTGTGATAGTGTGTATCAGGCTTTTCAGTTGCCATAATTGATGTTATTCAAAAGCATCCTACTGTTATGGCTTGCTATGTGGAAGCAGATTTTGGAAGGGCTATGGTGGCTTAGACCACTACTTAGAGATTTGCATAATCTACGGTTATGAGAATTCGCCTGTACGTTGCTATGTTCCTCCTGAAGTGAGTTCAGTGAAAAGCTTTTATGTGATGAAGTGTTAACCTATTAGTGGTTCCAGAGTTATGACGAAGAGTCGTGTTCTATCGTATATTGGCATATTGGGTACGATAAGCGTTATGGAATTTGAAGTGAGGATCAAGGTTGCAGTTTGGTGTTGAAAAGGGTGTCATGAGCTCGGATGAGCAGGAATGGGGTTAGATGTTTTGGTATGGTGTTCAGTGTAACTTGAGACTGATGTTTTGTAAAAAGGCTTTGCATCCTGGTTAAGGAATTCATGATCGCTTTTCAGCATTAGTACGGCCAGTAGTCTGGGTGTGCGGACCTGTTAATTGTTATGATAAGTGGTGAGAGCGTTCCCCACAGGAAGATTGTACAAGCGTGGCATGTAGCCACTTGATTGATTAAAGATATAAACCAAGTATGAAGATTGTGGTGACATCGTCAGTTTGAGAATTTACACCTGGAGGGCTCATGGCTTACTGAGTTGTGGACTGTGAATGAGTACTCCGGTTATGATGGTTGTTCTTGTTTGTTATGAGAAGAGGGAAATTAGTATGGACCTTTGAAGGGCTATTGGCTTAGTTTGATACGATCATGTCGACTTGAGGTCAGCGAATGGATTTAAATGTGGATAGGGGCTCTATGACAGGCCAATTGTGTCCATTTCAGTAAAGCCCTCCTTATGGAAGAATAGTCGGGGTGTTATGTGGTTGTTAGCTATTTTGTGTAATGATGTATTGCACTATGCGAGTCGTGAGGCAGCTTGGTGAATTGCTTATGAGATGAGGATCCGCATAGAAATGATGTTATGTGAGCAGAATGGCTCTTGAGATTCAGATTGTATGTCACACCTCAGTTGTGCTTGAGTTTTGTAGCTTATGGCACTATATGTCTCCCCAGGGATGGAATTTTGCACTTAGTGTGCTTGTGGCCGATATTCGATATGTTATTGTAATGAGCAAATTTAGCTCGACGTGCGTCTCCTTATATGAGATCTATGTGTGGATCGGGGTGCGTGCTGCAACAGTGTGCTGAGTACAGTTCCCTATATATGCCTTTATGTGTTTCGTCTCCTAATTTTTGGAGGAAAGATCGTATTAGATGTGAACCCGCATCGCATGTATGATTCGCGAGCAGGGTGTCTATTTAGTATGTTGCCCGCGTCGCATGTATGATTCGCAAGCGGGGTAGTTGGATCTCTTTTTCATAGTTTATTTTCTTCCTCCTCGTATTGTGTTCGAATCTGTAGCCTATTGGCACATTCTGGCATCATATGAGACTTTTGGTCATGTCGAGATGGCTTATTACATGAGCCGTTCATACTGGGTGCGACGAGATTATTGGATTTAGGATAGTGCAATCTGATTACGTGAAATATATTAAGGAGCATAGATCATTATTTGGTTCAGAAGGTGGTAATGTTCCTTGTCAGGAGTATAGACTCAATGATTGGTTGGCTCGACAGTCGATTATGAATTTCTGCACATCTCTTCCGTCGTGGCAGTATTGTAAGAATTAGAGCAAGACCTATGTAGGTCATGAGGTGCAATGGGAGCCTCAGATTCGTGGAATTTCGATTAAATTGATCAGAGAAAGTTATTGTGGTCAGTAAAGTGGTGCAAGTTGTGAATTCAGCTAAGGTATGCAGTCGTGGTTTGGGACTGCGTGTAGTTATCGATACGGTGAGCGTATGTTGGGAACAGGTAGGGCATAGAATTTTGGATGTTGGAATTGGGCTCTAAGGTTTGTTTGCATAAATAAAAAGGGAAAATATTCAGAATTTATTGAGCTAATGTGCTCAATGGGGTTGTGGCAGCACGAGAAGGTGCGTGTGGTGTTAAACAGTGATTTCAGACTACTTCAGTGTGGTTCTCAGCACGTTCGAGGACGAACGTATGTTTAAGAGGGAGAGAATGTAACAACCCGACCGATCATTTTGAGCCCTAGCGCGTCATTCAGTAGTCTGAGGCCAAGAGCAGCTTCATTTTAGGTGTTATGACTTGTACACGTGGTCGGAATTAAATTTCGGGAAGTCCATAGTTGATTTGGAAAGAGAATTCTCATTTCGGAAGCTTGAAGTTGAAAGAATTAACTAGGATTGGAATTTTGAGTAAACAACCTCGGAATCGGGATCTAAAGGTTCCAGCAGGTTCGTACGATGATTTCGGACTTGGGAGTATGCCCGGTTCGGGTTTTGGATAACCCGGGAGCGTTTTGGTGCCTATTGTGGAAGTTAGCATTTTGGAAGAAATTTCATAAGTTTGGCTTGAAGTGCATTTCAGTTTTATCGATGTCCGTTTGTGATTCGAAGACTTCGAATAACTCCGTATGCTGATTCTGGAGTTGGGGGCGCGATCGGAAGTGAATTCGGAGGTCCGTAGGTCATTTTGAAGTCATTTGGCCAAAGATAGAAAATTGAAGGTTTTGAGAAGTTTGACCGGAGGTGGACTTTTTGATATCCTGGTCGGAATCCGATTCCGAAAGTTGGAGTAGGTCCGTAATGTTGAATATGAATTGTGCGCAAAATTTGAGGTCAATCGGACGTGATTTGATAGGTTTACGCATCGAAAGTAGAAGTTGAAAGTTCTAAAGTTCATAAAGCTTGGATTGGGGGTTGATTCATGATGTCAACGTTGTTTGATGTGATTTGAGGCCTCGATCAAGTCCGTAATGGTTAACGGATCAAAATTGGGATTTTTGGACAGTTGAAGGATCTGGTTGCTGGTATTTTTGCTTCTGCGGTGGGTTAACCACAGCAGCGGCCCCGCAGAAGCGAAAAAGGAGCCGCAGAGGCGATTTTTGGTCAAGGGTTCGAGTACCACAGATGCGATCAAGGTTCCGTAGAAGCGGGACCACATCTGCGGAGAAGTGGTCGCAGAAGCGGATGAGGTCGGCTTAGAGTGGACCGCAGAAGCGACCAGGTTTCCGCAAAAGCGAGACCGCATCTGCACAGGGAGTATCGCAGAAGCAAAAAAGGGCAGCCTAGGGTGGACCGCAGAAGCGGTATTTTATCCGCACCCGCGGAACCGCCGAAGCGGTTAAGTGACCACAGGTGCGGAAATTGCTGGAGGTAGAAGGGATGTTTTAAAATCGGGGTTTGAGTTCATTTTACCCATTTTCCTCTTGGCATGGGCGATTTTGGGGAGCTTCAAGGTGGGATTTTCGTCATCAACGACAAGGTAAGATATCCCTACCTATCTTGAGTTAAATACATCAATTAGATATATATTTTGGTATGTAAATGGGTAAAAATTTGGGGTTTTGGTAGAAAGACCTAGAAATTATATTCTTGGATTTAGCCACGATTTTGGGTATGGAATTTAGAGAAAATTATATATTTGAGTTCCTAAGGTCATGGGTAATCTTTATCTTTAAAAAATCTCAAATTTCGGGCACGTGGGCTCGAGGGCGTTTTGGTCAACTTTTCGATCGGAGTTAGGAATTGCTATAAATTAGATTGTAATGAATAATTGAGCATATATTAATGGATTTGCGTAACCGTTAGCTAGTTTTGGAGCGTGGTGCATCATGTAGAGTCTTCGAAAGGGCGTGGAATGACGGTTATGGATCTTCGGAGCAAGGTGAGTCTCCTTTCTAACCTTGTAAGAGAGAATTGTCCCCATAGGTGAAATAATTGATTATGTTCTCCTATTTGTGGGGGCTACGTACGCAGGAGGTGATGAGAGTCCATGCGTAGCTACTATAATGCTATTGTCCGGGTAGTTAGGACCCAAAAGCATGCTATACTTGGTTTAGTTGTGAACTTATTGACGGCCTGGATTGCTTAAATCACCTCGAATTACTAAATGAATTTAAAAAGGGATAAAACATTACTTTTCTTGAATCCTCAAAAGAGAACTTGTTTTATTTGGATAATGTCCTCAGAAAATTCTTGAATTATTATTTGAGCATGTATCTCTATGTGTACCTGCATCGCATGCATAATGCGCGAGCAGGGTGTGTGTTTATTTTATGTTGACCGCGTCGGAGGTTATTTCGCGAGCGGGGTAATAGATGGATCTATAGGCGCGTCGTCAACCCTCGACAAGTGCACAGTTAATTTCTGTTGTATCGGGCCGTCGCCTCGGAATGATTTGCGCATGATATATATTGTAGCCTGAGAATTTTAAATATTGCCATTGCCTTTCATGACTTGATACGAATCTATAAGATAATGAAAAGTAAAAATCTTTGAACCTCCTTATTTTTTGAGAAGGTGTTACCTGTTTTCTTGCTCTGCGTTATAATTGCTAGATAAATCCATGTTTTCCTAACATCTTCACCATATTATTATTGGGCCACTAGTAAGTGTCGAAGTTGATCATCTTATCTCTACTTCTTCGAGATTAGACGGGATACTTATTGAGTACACATTGTTTACGTACTCATACTATACTTCTGTGCATTTTTGTTGCACAGGTATATGTAACCCTAGTGGCCTACTGGGCGTAGCAGCGCAGATGATTCTAGGACTAGGTGTGACGATCCAAAGGGGTCATCATTGTTTTCGTATCCATTTCGAGCTTTCGAGGGCTTGAAAACCTCATTTATAGTTGCCTCGATTTCGTACGTGTAGCTGGAAACTCAAATATGAAATTCTATGAAAATTTGCTAAGTTTTGATATTAAAATAAATAAATTTGACTCCGATCAATATTTTGGGTAAACGGACCCGGACCCGTGATTTGATGGTCTCGGAAGGTCCGTAGAAAAATATGGGACTTGGGCGTATGCCTGGAATCGAATTCCGAGGTCTCAGGCCCGAGAAAAGAATTTTTGAGTAAAATTATTTTTTTGAAAATCTTTAAGGAAAATGAAAATGAAGTTTGATTAAAAACGTGATGGTATCATGCCCGTATTTTGGTTCTGGCACCCGGCACAGGTCTTATATGTGGTTTAAGCACTTTCTGTAAAGTGTGGTTGAAAACAGACGTCGTTTGACGTGTTTCGGACTCAAAATGAAAAATTTGATGTTTTATGAAATTTGAAAGAATTCTTGGATTCTAAAGCTTAATTCGTAGGATGTTGTTGAGTTAGTGTATGTTTTTGTTAGGAGCCCCGAGGGCTCGAGAGTGTTTCAGAAATAGGAAAATTGCAGAAACAGTACCCCGTGAATAGTATCGTGCACAGTGCCCCGTGAATAGTAAAACACGTGAACAGTAACCCGAATTCTGGACATAATGTTTATTTCTGCATTTTCCATTTTTGTCAAGTTGGAACTCAGGAAGAGGTGATTTTCGGGAGATTTTCAGAGAAAATAACGGGGTAAGTGTTCTTAACTTAATTTTGGTTAGATTACCCGAATCTATTACTAGTTTGGGTATTAAATCTATGAATTTAGTTGGAAGAGTTTGAAAACTCTCTCGGATAGATTTGAGGATTTGAGGGTCGAAATGTTATTGAAATTTAGTAATTTTTGTATGATTAGACTCGTGGTTGGATGAGGTTTCATATTTCGTAATTTTTGACGAGTTCCGAGATGTGGGCCCCACGGGCAAATTTTTAGTGCAATTTTGGATTTTTAATGGAAAATGTAGAATTTCATATGGAACTAATTCCTATAATTTGTGTTGACTGAATCGAATTGTTTATAAATAGATATGAAGCTTCGGACGAATTCGCGAGGCGAAGGCTTGTAGAATTTTTGAATTGGTAGCAAAGCGAGGTAAGTGTTTGATCTATTCTAGCTTGAGGGAATAGGATTTGAGTCATATTTGTTACTTTCTAATTGTCGAGTACGATGTATAGGCATGGTGATGAGTATCTATACATTGGTGTCTAGTATGACCGTGACTCTTTACATTACGAATATTTTGATTTTGTTATATCTTCCATGTTTGAATGATGATTTATATTAAAATTGTGAAAGTATATGAGATGATTGAACCCTTTGGAGCATTTTCTCAAGTGGTAAAATTAATTACAAGTAAGAAATGAAAGAAAGAGAAAGAAGTATTAAATAATTCCCTTGCTGAGATATTTTGTTAAATTGTTGGTATCTCCCTTGCCGGGAATTTTATTGCTTAATTGTGGTAACCTTGTTGGGGTTTAATTGTTTAATTTTGTTCCCTTGCCGGGATTTCTATTACCGTTTTGTTTATTCCCTTGCCCTTGTTTGAAATTGTTGTTTGGGTGAGGAAAAGTGTAAAAGCACGAAGGGTGATGCCGTGCACTTATTGTCGTTTGTTATGATTTCTTATTGTTATCATAATTTTTGTGTACTTGTTGTATTTTGAATTCGTATTAATTGTTGTGTTTGTTAGAGTAAATTATATTTGGAAGAACTGTTGACTTAATGAAATGGGAGCGGGTGGTATGCCTACCACAATGTCACACCTCCTTTTTCACTATACCCGTAAGGGCATAAAGGAGTTTTTCTAATTAAAGGACAATCGGAACGAGATTTATTATTAAGGTTCAGAGACGCCACTTGGAGATGAATGGTGTCCCAAATCACCGGTTGAATCCCGAATCGAGGAAATTATTGCCTCTGTTTAACAGTCCGCGATCCAGAAATCCGAGTAAGGAATTCTGTTAACCCGGGAGAAGGTGTTAGGCATTCCCGGGTTCCGTGGCTCTAGCACGGTCGCTCAACTGTCATATTTGGCTTATTTATTTGATTTTAGTACATGTTTTGACCTTATGTGCTTTTAACCTTAAACCTCTTTTATTATTATTTTTTACGAGAATTGCAACGTCGTGAAAACGTGTCTCGAACTATGTCACATAAATGCACCCGTGGTTGTTGACGCATTTCGATTTCGTTGAGATTTGGATTTGGGTCACATAAATGTGCACCCCGAGTTTAGGAAGGTAATGTTATTAAAATACGCGCCTAAAGAGACTAACGCGGTATTGTCTTTGGGGAGGGACGTGAAATTCACTAAACGGCCCATCCCGAATTCTAAGTATTTTAACATAAAATTTAAAGAGGGTCCCGCAATTTTGCATTTTTATTTGACGAGGCTCATCTCATTTTTTATTTAAAGGTCCAATCTAAAGTAATCTATGATTTTCTATTTATCGGTATCTATCAAAGCCTAATTACTTGAGAAGCCCAAGGGCCCAAGGTCCAATTTTAAAGTCGTCTAAACTCAACCAAAATAGCACACTTTCAGCATGTCCGTAAATGGACTCCACTTATGTTCAAATGCAGGCCAAGGTTTCATTCACAAGATTGGTCTACCTGGGCCTTCGCTAAATCCATAAACCCACTGCCTTTCTAATTTCAGGCATGGCTAACACCTTTGGGCTAAATACACAATTATCAAAAGTACATGCACTTCAATTGAACTGATTTGTTCCTCACGAGTTGAATTTCTGTTAATCGCAGTTGTAATTGAACATGAACAAGCTAAGTCTGCAGGATCAACTATTGTTTTGTGCCTATGGGATCATGCATTTCTGATTTTAATTTTAATTATAATCAACATTGATTCATCGAAGTCTTTAAACAATGTCGACTCCCAAATCAAACTTAGCCAGGCTTACAGTTAGTACTCACGCACTGCTGAACACTGTCCACTTGTGCCATTTTAAACTTCAGGAGTTAACCAATTACTAGCAATTATTTTAATACACACAAACACAATAACTATATCATACTTAGATTCATGCAACACTGGTAGACCTTATACACGAAATTCAGGCAGAACCAAATATAACCATGATTAACGTACGATTTCATATTAACACATACTAAACTGATTCAATTCCAGCAATTCAAAACAATTTATACAAACATGAGACAAAAATGTTGATTCGCTACTGAGCTACTTCCTAGGTAAATACGTGAGGTAACAGTCAGGGAATTAACGAAAGCTCATCATGACACTATTTAACCAGATGGCTGTAGAATTATCTACTCCTAACAGTTCGAATACTCAGTCATTAACACAAGTGCACAACAGGTTCCTGAACCAGTTTCCAGCTCAAATCATCTTCTAGATCTAAACGTTTAAACTAAACAAACGAACTAAATTAATTACGGCTCATGCAATCCCAAATTAACAGTACAAAGTCCATCGTAATTTAAAACAGTCCTAGTTTAATTACAGTATCCAAAATATAATAGAATCATTTAAATTGCAATTCCAGAGCAGAGCATAAGCCTCAATTTCATTTCATTTTTCAACAGATGAAGCCACATCAACACAGTCTCAAAGTATGTACCTGGATATGATAAATGTAAGAAGAAGAAGAGGAAATCAACAGAGATCAGAGAGTCAACAGCAGCTCAAAATCGAAATCACAGCCCAAGCAAATGTTGTCAGTCTCAGTCCAGGAATGAACAACACCAAAATAAACCAAATAACCTTAAAAATGAACCCAGAACACACTCGAAACTTTCAACAGATCAAAACTCAAACAAAACTAACTCAATTAGACCCAAATTCACTCGAAATCAGTCTAGTGAGCCTCTGAAAATTCAGCCATCAAATTTTAAACTAGAAGATGTGAATCCATAACTAAAACTTGAAATTAACATAAGGTTTATCAATGGAACAATATTTATTTTGGATTTTTGAAGGTTTTCTAGTGTTTTCTGGTTTTTTTTAATGTTCTATTTTAAATGCAGATCTGAAAACTAGAGACCACTTTTTGGGGGGAATTTTTTGGAACTCCAAGCTTGTGATTCAAGGCATTGGTGATGCCTTTTTATATGCACCAATAGGGTGCAACTTCAGATTTTAGTTTTTTACATTTTAGTCCCTAAAATTGTGACTTGTTCTTCAAGTTACCTCACTACTTCTTCTATTATTTCACTTTGACTCCCACCTAGAAACTTCTAGGGAATTCTAGATTGGTTACTCAAGACTCCTTATCCCTGAAATACCCTAATTACCCTCGACTTATTTTAAAACTACCAATCTAACACAGATATACCCAAACAATTCCCTAAGCTCTGAATTAATTAACTACAAAATATAATCCCAATTCAAACCATTAACTAACCTATTTACTGAACCAAATTAACAACAGCAATCAACAAGAACTAACCACAAGCTAAGCAAATCAGGATTGATAACCAAATGACATTCAAACAACTATAATCTAAACAAAATCATAATTGAGTCTTAATACTACAAGTCTTTATTTAACAGAAAAATTAAAACAAATCCAAATTATTTGCAGAAATGAATAACAACTTAACCTAAAGACTAAGAGAATAGGCAAATAAGGATTGAAACAGAATTGAAGAAAAATTATTAATTTTCGGATTAACAATTATTAACAACCAAAATTAAGAAACCAAACAGTCATGAAGAGTAAATTAATACCAAAAAAAGAAAAAGGGAAGAAATTCGTGAAACTTACTAACTCAACTTCAAAACTCCTGTTAATTCTCTAAAAGTCAAATCCGGCCACCTCTGGTAAGAATTGAGCTCTACTGACGACAAATTCACATCGAAGAAAGCCCAGGGACCATGTGGTATTAATTTTGAGTGGTTTGGGGCAATTAGAGTTTTGGCTGGAAAACTTCAAATCGATTTTCGAGAAGTTTCGGCCATATTCGAGGGGTGATTCTTAGATCATTGGAAACGGAGGAGATTCACTGGTATAAATTTGGGGTGATTTGGAAGAGGTTGCATTGTGGCCGGAATATTTTCGATCCAATATTCGACACATTTCACCGGGATTTGAGGGAAACGGGTGGTGTATTCGTAAAGGGGAGGGGAAGGGCAACCAGGGGTGTAATTTTGA
>MU759408.1:0-44747 GCA_026770625.1 Nicotiana glauca | reverse complement strand
ATATATATATATATATATATATATATATATATATATATATAAAGAACCTAGATAGTTCTCAATCGTTGGATCAACAACCAACGACTGAGATTAAACTTAAATTAAACTACGTCGTTTTGCTAAGGGGGTAGGCTGGGTCTGGGCAGGGTTTGGGCTGGACGGGTATTTGCTCATTAGGGTGGAATTGGGTCTGGGCTGGGGGTATTTTTGGCCCAATTTGTGGGTCTTTAAAGCAGCCTTTCATTTGCTTTCTTTTATTTCATTTGTTTTTTTCCATTTTGTAATTTTATTATTATTTTTTGATTTTATTGAATGCAAAAATTAAAATAGAAAACATCTAATTTATTTCAAAAATTAAGCTAATTAGTTCCTAAAAATTGATTAGGTCCTATTTGAAAGCAAACTCACAACAAATTCAATAAAAATGCAAAATGGACTATTTTTCTTATTTTCTTTATATTTTGTTTTAAAAACAATTTAACTACTAATTATTCCAAAAAATATGAAATTTAATCCTAAATGCGAATATCAAGTGTAATTTTTATATTTTTCATATGAATTAAAATGCACAAATAAAATGCAACAATTATCAGAAAATAACATAAAAATTCACAAAAATTGCAAAATAATAAAGAAATCATTTTGTTTGAATTTTTGGAAACAATTCACTTAGAGCAAAAATCACGTGCTTACAGCTGCCCCTCTTTGCCCGGAAACATGAAGAGTTTTCGTGCAAAGATAAGTGAGCAAATACGAGCGATTTTTGGCCGTTTGAATATTCCGTGCGAAACATTTTTGAAAAATTTGACTGCACCCTACTTCAAAGGTTGCCTACATATCCTTGGCTAAAAAAGAATCAGGTCAGTGTAGTTCGGGAAGGTTTGGTAGTTGGGCCTACCAGGAGCTGTGATTCTACTGTTGTTGCTACCGCTACTGCACACTGACCTCCTTATTACACCATGTCAAAATAAAAGAAGCTAGCCTAAGCTATGACCTATGAATTACAAAAAGGGTCCTATCTATGTCTTCAAACTTGCTCTTGTGTTGCCTTGAACTTGTATTCTTCCGATGGAATTCTTGCGTTGTTGCCTTGTATTGTGATTGGAGATGTTTCACCATTCCTCCGAGTGATGCTTGACTGAATACATGAAATACATGCCTCTATTCTCCAGGCGGGCTCCTGATTGCTGAAGTTGAAAGGTGTTCCCTTGTTCTCCAGGTGGGCTCCTGATTGCTAAACTGGAAAAGTATTCCCTTATTCTCCGGGTGGGCTCCTGACTTCAACAAAATAGACAAACAAAGAAAATTTTTTGCCCCAGTTAGTGGCTGGGCCTATCATGTTATCAAATATCAAAAACATGAACGCTAAAATTTGAATTGTACTTCCCTTGTTCTCCAGGTGGGCGCCTGATTGCTGAAGCTTGAAATGTATTCCCTTGTTCTCCAGGTGGGCGCCTGATTGCTGAAGCTTGAAATGTATTCCCTTGTTCTCCAGGTGGGCGCCTGACTACTGAGCTTGAAATGTATTACCTTGTTCTCCAGGTGGGCACCTGACTTCTGAACTTGAAATGTATTCCCTTGTTCTCCAGGTGGGTGCCCGACTTCAACAAAATACACAAACAAAGAAAAATTTATGCCCCGGTTTGATGGCTGGGTGCGTTATGTTACCAAATATTAAAAAACTTGAAAGATAAAATTTGCATTGTACTTCCCTTGTTTTCTAGGCGGGCACCTGACTTCTGAAATTGAAATGTATTCCTTTGTTCTCCAAGTGGGCGCCTGCTTGCCGAAATTTGAAATGTATTCCCTTGTTCTCCATGTGGGTGCCTGCTTGCAACAAAATAGACAAAACAAAGAAAACTTTTCTGCCCCAGTTTGATGGCTGGGCGCATCATGTTGCCAAATATTATTGAAAATTTGAAAATGAAAATTTGAATTGTACTTCCCTTGTTCTCCAGGTGGGCGCCTGATTGCTGGAACTTAGAATGTATTCTCTTGTTCTCCAGGTAGGCGCCTGACTTCAAAATATCAAACCAAGAAAATTTCTTGCCCCTGTTTCAATCAAAGAAAGATTTTGTTAATATAAAATGGTGGTTATTTGCTGGCATTATTTCTTGGTACATCCTTGCTGCTGGGCTTTACTCCGCCTTGCTTCCCTAAACTTGCCTTGAATCGCTTTGAATTCCTGACTGACTTCAACCCCCTAACTTTGATGACCCAAGTGTTCAATCCCGTATTGTTGCTTTTGTGTTCCAGACCCCTCTATCTGAAACTTGCTTTTTCCCCACAATTATCTGATCAATCCACCGATGAAACTTTCGGTGGTCCTTTGTGTCTTACTTTGCATTTTGCCATCTTTGGTATATTCCGGCCATGTTGTGCTTTGCAACTGGGAAACTGGTAGTTAGCCTTGACATTCCCCCCCTTTTGTTTAGGGTCGACACTGAAACATCTTAAAGAGCGTACCTCAAAAGAAAGAAATGCAATGACCTCGAGGGTTAAGGATGGGGAGAATTCGAAAACGGATGATTTGTAATGAAGAAGGAAGAGAAGAAAACTTATCTGAGTGGAGTAGCTGGCGCCACTGATCATGCCATGCATTTTGGATTAACCGGCCCAGTCTGTCCAACCAATCAACTTTCAATTGCCACATTTGCTGTTCCGGACTTTCATAACTTGATTTTCACCCAAACCCCAAACCTTGCTCATCTTGCAATGTCTTGAGCAGATTTCAACCATAGACTTGTCTCATTTGCCTATCTGAAAAACTCACCTTCGCCTTATGGTGCCCGTGAGGGTTTTCACCAGTAAGACTCTCTCATTTTTGGTTTATCTCAACTTACTTCGCCTTACGGTGCCCGTGAGGGTTTTCACCAATAACACTCTCTCATTTTTTATTTCTCTCAACTCACTTCGCCTTACGGTGGCCGTGAGGGTTTTCACCCATAAGACTCTCTTATTTTTATCATTTTTCTTCCTGTACCAGAGTGTTGCCCCTGACATGAATCACTTTTACTTGCTCGTATTGGCACTTCTTGAAGATTGATCAGAAGTTCTTTCTTTGGACCGTAATGCAGGCTTTTGGATGAGGTTAGAAAGAAGGGTATCAAAGGCGCAAAACAATTTAACATGGGTTCAAAGTTACAACTTTCGGAATCAAATTTCTTACGACAAATACAACTTCTGCCCCAGTTTCTCTCTTGGGGACTTTTGGAATTTTTGTTTTGGTGTGAATGAACCCCAGGGAGAGGCTGCCTACGTACCCTTTCGGGATCAAGCCGAATGTAGTTCAGGTCATAAAATTACTTCGTTCTTGTGATCTTCCCTTTCTTCCACTTTTCTTTTCTTTCTTTTCATTTCTTTTCCTTTCTTTTTCTTTTCTTCATTTTTCTTTTCTCTTTTTGTTTTCCTTTTTTTCTTTTCTTTTTCTTTTCCTTTTCTCTTTTTTTTCCTTTTTTTCTTTTCTCTTTTCTTTTCTTCTTCTTTTCCTTTACTTTTCTTTTGGAATGTGTTTTCTTGTTTCTCCGTTGATTTTCCCTGCCCGGGCTCTCGAGTCGTTATTGATTTCGAAAGAGGGGTACGAAAGAAAATAAATGAGGCTCGAAAGGGGTAACAAATGATAAAGTATTTGGATAGCAAAACAAAATGCCTTCGTCATTCCAATATCAAAAATATGCCAAATACAATAAAGTACAATTAAACAAAGAAATCATACATAGTATCGCTTGACAACATCAAAGTTGATAGCCATTTCTATACATTTTCCTTCCACATCTGTCAAATATAATGCACCATTGGACAACACCCTGGTTACAACAAATGGCCCCTGCCATTTCGGGGCGCACTTTCCTTTTTCTTCAACCCAATGAGGTAAGATGCGTCTCAACACCAATTGCCCTACCTCAAATTTCAGCAGACGCACCTTCTTGTTATATATTCTTGACATTCTCTGTTGGTACAATTGTCCGTGACATACTGCAGCCAATCGTTTTTCATCAATCAAACTCAATTGTTCCAAGCGGGTTATGACCCATTCAACATCATCAATTTTTGCCTCTGCGATAATCCGAATGGATGGTATTTCAACTTCTGCAGGTATTACTTCCTCAGTGCCGTACACCAGTGAATAAGGAGTCGCCCCTACTGAAGTGCGAACAGTAGTGCGGTAGCCTAACAGGGTGAAAGGTAACTTCTCGTGCCATTGCCTGGACCCTTCCACCATTTTTTGAAGTATTTTCTTGATGTTCTTGTTAGCTGCTTCGACCGCTCCATTTGCCTTAGGACGATATGGGGTGGAATTGCGGTTTGTGATCTTAAATTACTGACATGTCTCCGCCATTAGATGGCTGTTAAGATTGGCACCGTTGTCCGTGATGATGACCTTCAGGATTCCGAATCGACAAATGATATTTGAATGCACAAAATCGACCATTGCCTTCTTGGTCACGGATTTGAAAGTTCTTGCCTCAACCCACTTGGTGAAATAGTCAATGGCTACCAGAGTAAACCTGTGCCCATTTGATGTCGCTGGCTCGATCAGCCTAATAACATCCATCCCCCAAGCAACGAAAGGCCATGGTGCCGACATTGTATGCAATTCAGATGGTGGAGAATGAATCAAATCTCCATGTACCTGACATTGATGACACTTGCACACGAAACTGATGCAATCCTGTTCCATAGTAAGCCAATAATAACCAGTTCGGAGAATCTTCTTTGCCAATACATACCCACTCATATGAGGTCCACAAACTCCCGCATGTACCTCGATCATGATAACTGTAGCCTGTTTAGCATCTATGCATCTCAATAAACCAAGATATGGATTTCTCTTGTAAAATACTCCTCCACTGAAGAAAAATCAGCTAGCCAAGCGTCGAATCGTTCTCTTTTGATCCCCTGTGGCCTGTGCGGGATATACTCTCATCCTGAGGTATTCTTTAATGTCATGGAACCACGGCTCACCATCGAGTTCTTCTTCTACCATATTACAATATCCATGCTAATCTCAGACCTGAATCTGCAAAGGGTCCACATAAGCCTTATCTGGATGATGCAACATTGACGCCAAAGTGGCCAAATCGTTGGCAACTTCATTATGGATCCTTGGAATACGCCTGAAATCTATTGACCGAAACCGTTGACAAAGTTCATGCAAACACTGTCGGTACGGTATGAGCTTCAACTCTCGTGTCTCCCATTCCCCCTGAATTTGGTGCACCAGAAGATCCGAGTCACCTATGACCAAGATTTCCTGGACACCCATGTCTATAGCCAACCTCAAACCCAAGATACACACCTCGTATTCAGCCATGTTATTGGTGCAATAAAAATGAAGTTGAGCCGTAACAGGGTAGTGTTGCCCTATCTCAGAAATAAGTACTGCTCCTATCCCGACGCCTTTAGTGTTGGCAGCCCTATCAAAGAACAATTTCCATCCTGGCTTCTCTGCCTGTTCTATTTCCTCAACTTGCATTATCTCCTCATCAGGGAAATATGTCTTCAAAGGTTCATATTCATTATCAACTGGATTCTCGGCTAGGTGATCAACGACCACTTGTGCTTTCATTGCAGTCCGGGTCACAAAGATAATATCAAATGCCGTAAGAAAGATTTGCCACTTCGCAAACCTCCCTGTGGGCATGGGCTTCTGAAAAATGTACTTCAACGGGTCCAGCCAAGAGATGAGATAGGTGGTGTATGATGACAAGTAATGTTTCAATTTCTGCGCTACCCAGGTTAAAGCACAACACGTCCTCTCAAGTTGAGTGTACTTCACCTCATAAGATGTGAACTTCTTGCTGAGATAATAAATTGCTTGTTCTTTCTTTCCTGTGATGTCATGCTACCGCAGTACATAGCCAAAAGAGTTATCCAAAACTGTCAGATAAAGGATCAAGGGTCTTCCCGGCTCTGGCGGGACCAACACCGGTGGACTAGCCAAATATTCCTTAATCTTGTCAAATGCTGCCTGACATTCATCCGTCCATCTGACCGCATCATCCTTTTTTAGCAGCTTAAAGATGGGCTCGCAGGTCATTTTGAGCTGGGCAATGAACCTGCAGATATAATTTAACCTGCCAAGCAAACTCATCACCTCTTTTTTGCTCTTAGGCAGAGGTAACTCTTGAATGGATTTGATCTTGGATGGTTCCAGCTCGATACCGCGTCGACTTACCACAAACCCCAACAGCTTCCCAGGCGGGACTCCAAAGGTACACTTTGTTGGATTAAGTTTGAGGTTGTACCTGCGGAGCCTCTGAAAAAACTTCCTCAGGTCCTTGACATGGTCACATTGCTTCCTCGACTTTATGATCACGTCGTCTACATAGACTCAATTTCCTGACGTATCATGTCATGGAACATGGTGGTCATTGCCCTCATGTATGTTGCCCCTGCGTTCTTCAACCCGAATGGCATGACCCTATAACAATACGTTCCCCAAGGCGTGATGAATGCTGTCTTTTTCGCATCCTCCTCATCCATCAAAATTTGGTGATAGCCCGCATAACAATCCACGAAGGAACCAATATCATGTTTGGCACAATTGTAGATCAATATATGGATGTTTGGCAGTGGGAAGTTGTCTTTTGAACTTGCCTTATTAAAATCACGATAGTCAACGCACACTGGTCTTTCCATCCTTCTTTGGCACAGGCACAACATTGGCTAACCAAGTGGGATACCGCGTGACCTGGATGACCTTCGTCTTAAACTGCTTGGTGACCTCTTCTTTGATTTTCACACTGATATCTATTTAAAATTTTCTCAGTTTCTGCTTGACAGGAGGGCATGCTGGGTCGGTGTGCAATTTGTGGACCACCATATCGGTGCTTAAACCCGGCATATCGTCATATGACGACGCAAAAACATCTTTGTACTCAAACAACGCTTTGATTATCTCTTCTATGAGCAGAGGTTCCAAATGGACACTTATTTTTGTTTCCCGTACATTCTCCTGATCCCCTAAATTGATTGCCTTTGTGTCATTCAGATTAGGTTTGGGTTCTTCTTC
Source organism: Nicotiana glauca (assembly GCA_026770625.1). NCBI lineage: Eukaryota > Viridiplantae > Streptophyta > Magnoliopsida > Solanales > Solanaceae > Nicotiana > Nicotiana glauca. The sequence continues at coordinate 37,732 of MU759408.1, read as the reverse complement.
AAATTGTCTTAATTCTTTACTGATTTCTTCAAAGTCTTCCTCATCATCATATTCTACCTCGTCATCACACTCAATTTCTTGTATTATTATTTCGGAGTTAGATTGGTAATCAAGACTAGGCCGAAGACTCCTCATGCACGACACATCAGTGAAACCAACATAAAAGGGACTGTACAAGAAAGAAAAGAAAGAAAAAATAAAGGCTATCGGGAATGAAAAAAAAGGAAAGAAACTGCATTTCATTAAAATTGTAAGATAACAAGGTTTAACTCGTCCAAACGGACGGAACATAGCATCCGAATTACAACCTTGGAAATAACCCAGATTAAACTGAAAGTAAAATCAAAACTAACTACCAAGACTCCCTCCGGGTAGGAAGAGGAGTAGCTTCCCAATTATTAAGCTTTTCATGGGGCCCCACGAACTGCATATTTACCTTGCTTGGACCTTCTCCTGCCTCCAACACATTCACCTCGTCAAACAACTTTTCAAACCACTTCATCAGCTCCTTGTCGGGTTTCACCACCGCAGAATTAGGCATCGTCGTTGCTGGGCACTTCTTAGTACCAGGCCTAAAAAAGGAACAGGAAAGGCGGGGGGTGGGTTTTGGTAGGGTCCATGCTCTCTTTTTCATATTTTTAGCTCGCCTTATGTCAGCAGCACTAGGCTTGAAGCCTAAACCAAAAGTATACAGGTTTCCAAAAAGAGATACTGGCTGTGTGATGCCTTGCAAAGAAGCCCCAAGCCTTTTCCAGGTAAGAATCCATTCTTTATCATTTCCGAAGCCACCATGAGAGATGCAGCAGCTACCCTAGGCATAGGAATCCACTCTCCTTCCGGGGTCTTTTCAACTGATACTGCGTCCAAGACTTGGTAAACCCATGGACCTTTGTCATCCTCAGCTTCTTCGAAAGGCATAATGGTATTACATGAACTATCTTCCCCATGCACCACAATTTCCTGCCGGTCCCACTCGAATTTGACCATCTGATGCAAGGTAGATGACACTATTTTTTCGGCATGAATCCAAGGTCGGCCTAACAAGAGATTGTAAGAAACAGCCACGTCGAGCACCTAGAACTCTATAGTAAATTCAACTGGTCCTATCGTCAGTTCCAACACGATATCCTCGACTGTGTCCTTTCCTCCTCCATCAAATCCCCGCACGCAAATGCTATTCTTGTGGATCCTCTCACAGTCTACTTTTAACTTTTCCAGGGTGGAGAAAGGGAAGATGTTTGTGCTGGACCTGTTGTCAATCAGCACCCGGGTGACCACAGAGTCTTCACATTTCACTGTGAGGTAGAGTGATTTATTATGCTCAGTGCCCTCCAAAAGCAGCTCATCATCAGAAAAATGTAACCCTGTTGACCTTGAAAATCTTGTTTGCTATTTTCTCCAGATGATTCACAGAAATCTTATCAGGAACATGGGCTTCATTTAGAATCTTCATCAATGCCCGACGGTGCTCATCCGAATGGATCAATAAAGATAGCAACTATATCTGTGTTGGGGTTTTTCTCAACTGTTCTACAATGGAATAATATTGCGCCTTCATCTTCTTCAAGAATTCTTATGCTTCTTCTTTAGTTACGGCCCCTTTTACTGGTGCTGGATTATCTTTAGCTGCTTTAGCTTTTCTCAGCTCTTTAGGGGCAAAGCACCTCCCTGAACGAGTCACCCCATGGGTTTCACAAATTTCTTCTTTAACTTCCTTCCCTTTGTACGTCACAGTCACTCGGCCGTAATTCCATGGGACGGCCTTTTCAATGACCACTGGTAATTAGGTTACTGGATTGATGATAACCGACTCTGTATGTGCCCCTTTCACGATCACAACAGGCTTGACAGCTACCCCCAGCACCACCACTTTAGCTGGTTCTTCTTTTACTGCAACATTGCTCAAGGGCTCCTTCTTTATCACCACCACTTGTTTGCTAACTATCTCCTCTACCTTAATCAATGCCCTCCCACTTGTTGGTTTCTTATTTGATCTGTCCTCACTGGCCCTGATCATTATTACGGTTTGTGAAGGCTTCTTATACTCTCCCTTTTGTACTAACTCAATCATATAGGTCTCGTGAGGGGCTGGCAATGGATTCTGAGTGATGTTGGCGTCTCTGGGGCCTGCACTTCAATTCGGCGGGCATCAATATTTCAAATGCCAGCATTTTTTTGTGTCATGTCCCGGAGCAACCGAGCAATACTCGCAACTCACCGAGTGGTCCAAATTCCTTGGGGGAGGATTTTGCACTTTGGGTTCAATCGGACTCAACATGCCCAAGTGTTTCAATCTGTGGTATAAGCTGGTGTAAGATTCTCCCAATGGAGTAAAGGTCTTCTTCTTCTGTAGCCTATCATTCTTGGAAGCAAGGTCAGGTCAAAAACCGGGTCCAATGGGGTTTCTGTAGGCTCTCGGGGGTGGGTAGGTGCTTTGAGTCGGGTAAGTATTTTGTGAGGTAGGTGCGCGCCATTGCGCATGGGTAGGAGTTTGGGGGTATGTTTGGGCATGGTGGACAGAGAAATGGGGACATGAGGCAAGTAATAGTGTTGCGGTGGGCCATATGGGGTGTGGGGGTAGGTTTGGGGATGGGGTCGAGGTTGGTGATAATATGGTGATGGACCCCTGGACCAAGCTCTCGATTCCACTACTGTAACATCTTCCATCTTCTTCTTTCCCAATACCACTCCAGTGCCGCTCTTGATAGCCTGGGTAATTGCTTTAATCGCCGAATAGCTCATAATTTTGTTGTACTTGAGACCCTCTTCCACCATGCTTCCCATTTTCACTACCTCATTAAAAGTTTTTCCAACTGCCGACACCAGATGACCATAGTAGGTAGGCTCCAAAGCCTGCAGGAAGTAATCAACCATCTCACTTTCCTTTATTGGAGGATCGACTCTTGCAGCCTATTCTCTCCATCAAAAATTGTACTCTCTGAAGCTTTCCTCGGGCTTCTTCTCAATTTTGGTCAGTGATAGACGGTCGGGGACAATTTTAAGATTATATTGAAAATGGCCTGCAAATGCTTGGGCCAAATCATCCCAGGTGTACCATCGAGCATGATCTTGCCGTGTGTACCATTCCAAGGCAGCACCACTGAGACTTTGACTAAAGTATGCTATTAATAACTCATCCCTTCCCCCAACTCCTCTCATCTTACTGCAAAATCCCCTCAGATGGACTACCAGATCACCATGTCCATCATACAGATCAAACTTGGGTAGCTTGAATCCCGCAGGCAACTGGACGTCGGGGAACAAGCACAAGTCCTTATAGGCCACACTCACCTGCCCTTCTAGAACCTACATATTTATGAATGACTGCTCTAAGCTTTTCACCTTTCGTATCATCTCCTCCTGCTCAGGGTTTTTGGGAGGCTTCTCTTCTTCAGCTGAGAGGTCAAGACGGGGGGTGTAAGAGTATGGTTCTGGTGGTTCGAAGGTGGGTTAAGGTAGGTAATAGTGGTTTTCCTGGGTTTGGAACTGGGGTTCACTAGAAGATCTGTGTAATGCGGCTGGTGGAAGAGCCACAAACACAGGAGTAGTTGGTGGTGGAGGGCATGGAATTTGTTTGGGTGGTGGAGTTGGTGGTGCTTGGGAAGTGGTTGCATATTATTGCTGGTAGGTAGGGTAGGCCGGAAAAGAGTTCACTGTGGGGGGATCTTGTGGCTGAGCTAATGGTGGGATGTAGGCGGGTTTAGCAGGATAGGCTGGTAGTAGGTGTCCCTTTGACCAGGCCTAGTACATCTCGGCCATTTGCTTCTTCAGTTTATACATCTCCTCTTTCATGGTGTTGACATCCACCGCTTCTTCTTCCCTAGATGGGTCAAAAATGCTTGCTTCTAGATCTTGGTTGACCATTTTTTATGTATCTTTACAGCGAGTGTTGTATGGATGGGTTGCCAGAATGCCAGTCAACTTAACCACTTGCCTGGACTCATCATGAACAACAATGTTGTTAGCGGTTAGGGCATTAACAAATAGACAACCGCACATTTGGGGAATGAATGCACCTAGGTAGTTAACGATTCCTATTATGAATTTGCTCGACTGCTTGAGTCATCCCGGCTTTCTTCACTCCCGATTGCAACTTTTCTTTTATTTCTTCCCATTGCCCTTGTTTTTGATTTTCTCTCGTTTGGTTTCTTATTTTCTCTCTTTTTATTTTTCTTTTTCTCCCTTGTGTTTCCCCTCTTTTTCCCTGTTTTTCCGCTTTTCTTTTCTTTTTATTTTTATCTTTTTTATATGGTTATGGTCGAATCCTATGGAGATTGCCTACGTATCATGGCCCCGCATAAATCAAACCAAGCGTAGTTCTTGCAAATGGAAGCAAAATGTTTGGGATTTTCAATTTTATTGATAGAAAATATTTCGCTTACAAGGACTCACACTATTAGACTCGGATGAAAAGGCAAACTACAGACTCCACCATCAACTATTCTATCAAAAGGAAATACAGACTCAATCAACTGACAGACTCTTAGCGAAAAGAAAAATGCGGATGCATACAATTGACAAGAAAAAGAAATGCATACTCAAATAACAATCATGAATACATTAAAGCTCATGGTGCCCGCGGGACATCATTCTGTCTCGCCATGGGCCTATATGCAAGTTCCCCCTGAAGTCTGTCCAAGTCACTCATTATCTGTTTCACAAATATCATCACCGATGCAAAGAAGGTGGTGCGAGTCATGTTCTCACACACTTGGCATTTCCTAGTAATGTTGTGAGCAACGGTTAAGATTCTCTCTCTGATTCTGCTCTTTTCCTGAAGCAACCGCCATATTTGTTAGGTCCTGGCCTCCAAAGTCTGCTCGGCTACTTGATTTTGTTCCTGGAGTTGGTGAAAGTCCATTTCTAAATGTGCCAATGCCGCGTAGCAATACTCTCTTTCAATCTTGAATTCTTTTACCTGTTTAGTCATTTTATTATCTGTGGCGATGACCTTTGCTCTTAATCCCGTAACCTCATTATCGTATTCTTCTTTCAACTGTTTAACCATGCAAGCTCGTTCTTCCGCGTTTTAGGCCAATTGTTTTTGAACCCCGGCTAATTATCTTTCTGCTTTGTTGAGGTCAAAACTGTAGTCATTCACTTTTTGCCTTAGGTTTTCTATAAGCTTGGCATCTTTGACACTCCTGACGGTGTTTTCAACTGCTATTTTCATCTTTTGGATCTGGGCTCGTAAGGCTTCATTCTCTTTGGCCAATTTCTTCTTCTCCCCCTCGTCGGCTGCGACTTGCATACTGCTTTCAAACTTAAGGTCTTGGACCCCCTTTTCCAATTCTCTTATTTCGGCCCTGTATTTATTTTCTTTGGCTAACCAGACCCATTGTTCTTGCGATGATTCGGCAAACTCCTGGAGGTGAGGTCTTTTAGCTGGCCTCTCGTACTCATATTCTTTCCTATACTAATCAAGGTATCCTAGCGACACTTCGCCTTTGGCCTGATCCCGCACACAAGTATTTGCTTTTAATTATTGACATTCGATCCACATCTGGCGGACTCTTGCTTCTAGAAACTGTCCGTCAGGGCTAATTTCAATTACCTGAGCACTAAGATCATTGTCTTTTAGCACTATTTGGCACCTCCCAAGCTGCCTTAAAACCCGATACGGAGTGTAAGGCTGGATGCTCTTAAGTCCCATCAAGAGAAAATGCGACCTAGCCGCTGACATATACATGATTTCATCAACAGGCAACCATCCAAACGTCCACTCTATTTGATTAGCCGCGAGGGACCGAAAGTATGTTTTCCAGCCCGTGAATCCTTCAGGCAAATTGACCCCTTTAATGCTTGTATAAAACTCCTCTATACAGGTTTGCTCTGTAGACCCATAACTCAGGAACTGAGGACGATGGCACAAGTGTTCGGTCATCCACATTTGCAACAATAGATTGCACCCCTCAAAGAAGTATCCTCCGGCTTTGCAGGCTGTAAGAGCACAGAAGATTTCAGCCGCTATCATGGGCGCAAGAGTACTTTTGGCTTGAGTCATTAAAGTGCTGACGACCCCACCGATTTTTATGTCAATGTTACCATCCTTCCTTGGGAATACCAAAATCCCCAAAAAGACCACCATAAAAGCAAGACGTCTATGTTCCTCCCATTTCTGACGGTTTCCTTTGCTACATATATTGCTTTCCGGGTTATTGAGTCCGCCTATGTGGTCATATTTGTTGTATAAAAAGTGTGGGGTACAAAAACCCTTTTCCAGGTTCGGATTGTGGACCGACCTAATTATCTTCAGTGAGTCTAAGAACTTGTGTATGGCTACAATTCTTGGGGCAACCCGGTATTTTTGTCTTAAAGGCACCTCATCATTTCCAATGTACCCGGCTATCTCCTCCAAGGTCGGAGTGAGTTCAATGTCTCATAAATGGAAGACGTTGTGTGCCGGGTCCCAACACGTGACCAATGCTCTGATGATGTCTCCCCAAGGCACAATCTCTAACAAACCCGTAAGCCATTTCAAATATTTGTTGACCTCGCTCTGTCCTTCTTTGCCTAGATCGTTCCACCACAGACACAACTCCAGGGGGATTTTATTCATGATTGAGAAAGGTTCATTTTGAATCGTGCTCATCCTGCACATTTATTAAGGTGATTTAATCACTTATTTGACCTAGAAAGAAAAATGACACTATTATTTTTCAAATTTCTAATCTAAAACAAACAGCCAGTTTTGCAGATATGGCCTTTCAGCACCTCGAGAAGAGGATTTTAAGGTCATGCCTGCTAACCGTTGAAAATGACCTAACGTGGCTTTTTTTGCAAAAACAGCCTTCCTACGCCCGTTTAAGGGACATTCGACTTATTTTTTACAAGAATGGCGTCACCCGACTTATTCATGACAAAATTAAAATTTTTGTTGTTTTGGGCTATTTTTTCAAAGGGGAGGTTGGACCCGATGAGGGTTGCCTACGTATCTCACATTCGGTGAGAATCAAACCAGCATAGTTCGGGCCAATAAAACTAACTATTTTCGAAAACAAGACTCTTTTTGTTGACAAATACACTATTTCGAAAAACAATACTCTTTTTGTATTTTCTTTTTCAACAAACTATTTGAAAATAAAACTCTTTAGTTTTTTTTTCTTTTTCTTGACCAATAAAGCAAACCATTTTTTTTTAAACCAAATTTTCTTTTCCCTTTTCTTCATTTTTTTTCATTTTTCTCAAAAATTCGGCAGAGTTTCAACACTATTTTGACATTGGTTGTTTTTCTGAAATGGATAATTAACTCTCTATACTGCTATTTTTCTTTTTCTTTTTTCAATTTTCTCAAATACTCCAAAGCCGGTCAGCATGCAAGTCCGAGACAAATAAATGCATATGCAACACATAAGATGCATCAGGATGGTCTTTTTCATTTCAGGTTACCTGTCCTAGACGGACCCAACCCCTGTGTTGAGTCCCCTACGGCAAATGCACGTGATGCAAATAAGCATTCATACTAGGGATCCGGCAGGAAGTCAAGTTATTCTAGGTTCAAAACCTAGGTATATGTCCTAGACTCTGTACCCGAGCGGAAAACTCGAGTCGAGGAGGGGGCTACGTACCGAGGACCCGCAAGATCGTCCGGCTTAGTAACTTGTCCGAGCCTCTTTCTTATTTCAGGGTATGACACTAACAGAATAGGGAGTCTCAACCAGTAAGTATATCCTCGGAGGTGAGAAGAGAAGGGTTTCGCCACAGTTTATATACAGTTCAGATAATATCAAAGCGGTAAAGCATTTAGCACATTTAGCATGAAACATGTAGGAAAATCAGATAAAACCAAACACAACAATTATTCTAATCTCGAATTCTTAAACCCTGAACCAAAGTTCTGGGTTTGTATCCCCAGCAGAGTCGCCAGAGATGTTACACCTTCTTTTTTACTACACCCGCAAGGGCATAAAGGAGTTTTGCCAATTAAAGGAACATCGGAACGGGATTTATTATTAAGATTTAGAGTCGCCACTTGGGAGATGAATGGTGTCCCAAGTCACCGCTTGAATCCCAAATCGAGGAAATTATTGACTCTGTTTAACAGTCCGCGATCCAGAAATCCGAGTAAGGAATTTTGTTAACCCGGGAGAAGGTGTTAGGCATTCCTGGGTTCTGTGGTTCTAGCACGGTCGCTCAACTGACATATTTGGCTTATTTATTTGATTTTAGTACATGTTTTGACCTTATGTGCTTTTAACCTTAAACCGCTATTATTATTATTATTTTTTACGATAATTGCAACGTCGTGAAAATGTATCTCGAACTACGTCACATAAATGCCCCCGTGGTTGTTGACACATTTCTACTTTGTTGAGATTTGGATTTGGGTCACATAAATGTGCACCCGAGTTTAGGAAGGTAATGTTATTAAAATACGCGCCTAAAGAGACTAATGCAGTATTGTCTTTGGGGAGGGCCGTGAATTCACTAAACGGCCCATCCCGAATTTTAAGTATTTTAACATAAAATTTAAAGAGGGCCCCACAATTTTGCATTTTTATTTGGAGAGGCTCATCTCATTTTTTATTTAAAGGTCCAATCTAAAGTAAACTATGATTTTCTATTTAATTGGTCTCTATCAAAGCCTAATTACTTGAGAAGCCCAAGGCCCCAAGGTCCAATTTTAAAGTCGTCTAAACTCAACCACATGAGTAAGCAAAATAGCACACTTTCAGCATGTCTGTAAATGGACTCCACTTATGTTCAAATGCAGGCCTAGGTTTCATTCAAAAAGATTGGTCTACCTGGGCCTTCGCTAAATACACAAACCCACTGCCTTTCTAATTTCAGGCATGGCTAACACCTTTTGGGCTAAATACACAATTATCAAAAGCACATGCACTTCAATTGAACTAATTTGTTCCTCACGAGTGAATTTCTGTTAATCGCAGTTGTAATTAAACATGAACTGCTAAGTCTGCAGGATAAACTATAGTTTTGTGCCTATGGGATCATGCATTTCTAATTTTAATTTCAATTATAATCAACGTTGATTCATCAAAGTCTTTAAACAACGTCGACTCCCAAATCAAACTTAGACAGGCTTACAGTTAGTACTCACGCACTGTTGAACACTGTCCACTCGTGCCATTTTAAACTTCAGGAGTTAATCAATTACTAGCAATTATTTCAATACACACAAACACAATGACTGTATCATACTCGGATTCATGCAACACTGGTAGACCTTATACACGAAATTTAGGCAGAACCAGATATAACCATGATTAACGTACGATTTCAGATTAACACATACTAAACTGATTCAATTCCAGCAATTCAAAACAATTTATACAAACATGAGATAGAAATGTCGATTCGCTACTGAGCTACTTCCTAGATAAATACGTGAGGTAACAGTCAGGGAATTAACTATAGCTCATCATGACACTATTTAACCAGATGACTTTAGAATTATCTACTCCTAACAGTTCGAATACTCAGTCATTAACACAAGTGCACAACAGGTTCCTGAACCAGTTTCCGGCTCAAATCATCTTCTCGCTCTGAACCTTTAAACTAAACATATGAACTAAGTTAACTATGGCTCGTGCCATCCCAAATTAACAGTACAAAGTCCATCATAATTTAAAACAGTCCTAGTTTAATTACAGTATCCAAAACATAATAGAATCATTTAAATTGCAATTCCACAGCAGAGCATAAGCCTCAATTTCATTTCATTTTTCAAGAGATGAAGCCGTATCAACACTGCCTCAAAGTATGTACCTGGAGATGAGAAATGTAAGAAGAAGAAGAGGAAATCAGCAGAGATTAGAGAGTCAACAGCAGCGCAAAATCGAAATCACAGCCCAGGCAAATGTTGTCAGTTTCAGTCCAGGAATGAACAACACCAAAATAAACCGAATAACCTTGAAAATGAGCCCAGAACATACTCGAAACTTTCAACAGACCAAAACTAACTCAATTACACCCAAATTCACTTGAAATCAGTCTAGTGAGCCTCTAAAACTTCAGCCATCAGATTTTAAACTAGAATATGTGAATCCATAACAAACACTTGAAATTAACCTAAGTTTTATCAATGGAACAATTTTTTTTTTTGGATTTTTGAAGGTTTTCTAGTGTTTTCTTGTTTTTTTTAATGTTGTATTTCAAATGCAGATCTGAAAACTAGAGAGCACTTTTTTGGGGTAATTTTTTAGAACTCCAAACTTGTGATTCAAGGCATTGGTGATGCCTTTTTATAGGCACCAATAGGGTGCAACTTCAGATTTCAGTTTTTTAAATTTTAGTCCCTAAAATGTGACTTGTTCTTCAAGTTACCTCATTACTTCTCCTAATATTTCACTTTGACTCCCACCTAGAAACTTCTAGGGAATTCTAGATTGGTTACTCAATACTCCTTATCCCTGAAATACCCCAATTACCCTCGGCTTATTCTAAAACTACTAATCTAACACAGATATACCCAAACAATTCCCTAAGCTCTGAATTAATTAACTACACAATATAATCCTAATTCAAACCATTAATTAACCTATTCACTGAACCAAATTAACAACAGCAATCAACAAGAACTAACCACAAGCTAAACTAATCATGATTGATAACCAGATGACATTCAAACAACTATTAACTAAACAAAATCATAATTGAGACCTAATGCTACAAGTCATTATTTAACAGAAAAATTGAATCAAATCCAAATTATTAGCAGAAACGAATAACAACTTAATCTAAAGACTAAAAGAACAGGCAAATAAGGATTGAAATAGAATTGAAGAAAAATTATTGATTTTCGGATTAACAATTATTAACAACCAAAATCAAGAAACCAAACAGTCATGAAGAGTAAATTAATACCCAAAAAAAAAGAAAAAGGGAAGAAAATCATGAAACTTACTGACTTGACTTCAAAACTTCGGTTAATTCTCTAAAAGTCGAATCCGGCCACCTCTGGTAAGAATTGAGCTCTACTGACAATAAATTCACTTCGAAGAAAGCCTAGGGACCATGTGGTATTAATTTGGAGGGGTTTGGGGCAATTAGGGTTTTGGCCGGAAAACTTCAAATTGATATTCGAGAAGTTCCGGCCATATTCGAGGGGTGATTCTTAGATCATTGGAAGGAGGAGACGGAGGAGATTCACTGGTATAAATTTGGGGTGATTTGGAAGAGGTTGCGTTGTGGCCGAAAAATTTTCGATCCAATATTTGACACATTTGGCCAGGATTTGAGGGAAACGGTTGGTAGATTTGTAACGGGGAGGGGAAGGGGAACCAGGGGTGTAATTTTGAGGTCGAACGGAGATGGTCTGCCGCCGTGGGCAATTTTTGGCGGCGACGTTATAGGGTCGATCTCTGGGGTGTTTGGAGATGAAGATACAGGGGGGGGTAATCTGACATATATATATCAAAGAACCTAGGCAGTTCTCAATCGTTGGATCAAAATAACCAACGACTGAGAGTAAACTTAAATTAAACTACGTCGTTTTGCTAGGGGGCAGGCCGGGTGTGGGTAGGGTTTGGGCTGGACGGGTATTTGCTCATTAGGGTGGAATTGGGTCTGGGCTGGGGGTGATTTTTGGCCCAATTCGTGGGTCTTTAAAGCAACCTTTCATTTGCTTTCTTTTATTTCATTTGTTTTGTTTCATTTTGTATTTTTATTATTATTTTTTGATTTTATTAAATGCAAAAATTAAAATAGAAAACATCTAATTTATTTCAAAAATTAAGCTAATTAGTTCCTAAAAATTGATTAGGTCCTATTTGAAAGCAAACTCACAACAAATTCAATAAAAAATGCAAAATGGACTATTTTTCTTATTTTCTTTATATTTTGTTTTAAAAATAATTTAACTACTAATTAATCCTAAAAATATGAAATTGAATCTTAAATGCGAATGTCAAGTGTATTTTTTATATTTTTCATATGAATTAAAATACTCAAATAAAATGCAACAATTATCAGAAAATAACACAAAAATTCACAAAAATTATAAAATAATAAAGAAATTATTTCGTTTGAATTTTTGGGATCAATTCACTTAGGGAAAAAATCACGTGCTCACACACAAGATATTAATAAAATGGGAGTGGGTGGTATGCCTACCACAAGATATTGATGAAATGGGAGCGGGTGATACGCCTACCACAAGATATTGATGAAATGGGAGCGGGTGGTACTCCTACCACAAGATATTGATGAAATGGGAGCGAGTGGTACGCCTACCACAAGATATTAATGAAATGGGAGTGGATGGTACGCCTACCACAAGATATTAATGAAATTGGAGCGGGTGGTATGCCTACCACAAGATATTGATGAAATGGGAGCGGGTGGTACGCCTACCACAAGATATTGATGAAATGGGAGCGATTGGTAGGCCTACCACAAGATATTAATGAAATGGGAGCGAGTGGTATGCCTACCACAAATGATATATTGAAATGGGAGCGAGTGATACGCCTACCACAAGATATTGATGAAATGGGAGTGAGTGGTACGCCTACCACAAATGATATATTGAAATGGAAGCGGGTGGTACGCCTACCACAAATGATATTGAAATGGGAGCGAGTGGTACGCCTACCACAAATGAAATATTGAAATGGGATCGAGTGGTATGCCTACCACAAATGATATAATGAAATAGGAGCGGGTGGTATGCCTACCACGAGATATTATGAAATTGGAGTGGGTGGTACGCCTACCACGAGATATGAGGAATGGGATCGGGTTCCACGCCTGCAACGAGATGAGCTGAATATAAAAGTTTCTTTATTTCTTATTTCCATGTTAAAGTTAAACTGTAGATTGTTTCTTTGTTATTCCTGATATTCTGTTTATATCTGATACCCCTGAAGCATGTTCCCTTCCCACATTGACTGATTGTTTCTTGTACTTCCTTGTTGTATGTGTGTGTGTGTGTATATATATATATATATATATATATATATATATATATATATATATATATATATATATATATAGCTTCGTCGCTACTTCACCGGGGTAGGCTGGGCACTTACCAGCACATGTGGTTGGTTGTGCTGATACTACACTCTGTGCTCTTTTGCACAGATACAGGTTTTGGATAGCAGCAGCAATAGCACGGGTGTTAGCACTCAGACCAGCGAGACACCAAGGTAGCCTTGCAGGCGTCCGCAGGCCCGGCGTCTCTTCTATCTTTATTTCAGTCTGTTATCTCACGTATTTCAAGACAAACAGTTATATTTTCTTTTGGACGTTGTAGTTAGAACTCTTAGTAGTTCGTGAGTACGTGACACCAGTCTTGGGTAGAGGTTTTAATCGAATTTCAGTATTTCATTAGTTTTGTTAACTTAAGTCTTCCGCTCATTTAAATTATTCCGCTGCATTTATATTATTATTATTGTTAAATGTTTAAAAGAAGAATTCTGAAAAAAAACAAAAAAGGTAAATAAGAGTTGGCTTGCCTAACTCCTATTAGTAGGCGCCATCACGACTCCCGAGGGCAGGAAATCAGGGTCGTGACAAGTTGGTATCAAAGCTCTAGGTTACATAGGTCTCACAACTCACAGACAAGCTTAGTAGAGTCTGAGGGATCGGTACGGAGAAGTCTGTATTTATCCCCCAGAGGCTACAGAGTTAGGAAAAAGTTTCACATTTGTTCTTTCTTGTCGTGCGGTTCTGTTTCTCAAAGCTAATTGAATTTCTACTCTTGTCTTTCCACGAATGGCGAAGTCACGTACCGCTTCTTCAGCCGAACAATGACACAGACCGGTGATAGATCAACTACGTCTTCAGAAGTTTTGCAAAGGTTAGATAGGTTTTACCAAACTCTTCGCTACCACTCTCAGCGGTGCATCTTTTGAGGACCCACCTAATTTTCTTGACCGCTGCTATGAGGTGTTGCAGAACGTGAGAATAGTTGAAAGCGAGGGGGTTGATTTTGCTGTGCTTCGGATGACAAGTAGAGGTAGTGGAAAGATAATTTATTTACCAGACCAGTTGTGGTTCCAATGGAAGATGCGGACGTATCAAGAGATCACTTAATGAATCATGTAGGGGTTCAACGGACCTTGACGTCTGGCTGATTTATTTGAGTTGTGAAGAACAAATATTGTGGATTATCGGATGTTGTGACCTTTGATTTAGCGCCAAATATGTAATTCCACTATCAATGAATGGATCGTATAGTCATGTGTTATGTCATTTTTGGCTTGGAATGTATATATATGGTACGGAAAGATTCCCGAATAATTTATACATATTTAAGGCTTGGTACTTTGTAGGGTGTAAAGTTAGAGCTTATGGTATGTCTGCCTCCTTAATAATCCAACACTTCAGCATCAAGGGAGTTAGGGAAACAACCTTAAACTTACAAAAATCTACTCAGTGTGGCACTCACGGTTGCGGATTTGGGGTGCTTTGGAGGAAATACAGTGGTAGATGACCTTCTCGACTATGTGGTTTGTGCCAAGATTTATCTGTATGGAGTTTTACCTTTGTGATCGTTGTGTGTAAATAGGGGTAAGAATCTCCCCCAAAGAATAATGAAGAATATATGAATAAATGGGGTAGCTTAGCAGTGTTAAGCCAGCACAACAAGAGAGGAAATTGGCCGCCGGTGTTTGTGGCAAGCCTACGAAGAGGGCAGATTGGCCGATGCAACATCACCTACTCAGCTCTATTTTAAGAAATGTTTTGAAGGAGTTTACCTCCCGGGTTCTCTGCAATATGTGGTATATGTGATCTGAATAGTTGTGCTAGGTCACCATGACAGTATCCGAATATGTCATAGGGTTCAATAAGTTAGCTGAGCCCTCAAAGGAACTGTTATGAATGTTGTAGTACTAGGCACATCATGGGAAAAATTGTCCTAGACTTGGAGAAATATAATTTATGAAAGCACTCAGCTACGTGTCCTATTGCAGTCAATACTCAGCTTACATGACCAGCCAGAGGTAGGGGTCGGGATGTTAGAGGTGGAGGTGAGACTCCTAGAGGTGGAGATCCAACCGTTGATATATTTTCTATGGTGTGGCTGAGGTCGCAACACTAGATGGTGTTGTTACTAGTACGGTTTTGAATAGCTATAAAGTGACAATTTTCTTAATTTGATTCGGTTCTGAGTATCGTGGCAAGTCCTTCTATTGTGCTCCACTTATGAGCGAGCTTCGTAATTTTGAGATCCTCTTATGTGAATGCTCCTATTGAGAGATTCGGCGGAGATGTCTAAGTCTATCATTATATGTTGTGATATTGTTAAATGAAAGACATTTGAAAGAAGGAGAAATGAAATATTTCGGTTGGCACGCCGTGCATAATACCGGTGACTCAGCACTAAGGACGAGATCCTCGCATATTTATGTAATGAGAAGTATTTAAACCGTAATTATTGAGTTTTAGACTACGAGATGTGGTTATGGTCGGTATTACTCTACAGGTGGATAGGCCCAGTTATAGGGGAGACTCTGCCAAAATTTCTGAAGAACTTGGGAGTTAGAAAAAAAATTGGGATATTGAGAGTTGCAAGGGCAAATTTGTGAACCTAATGTGGATGGGTTTTGAGAGTTGATTCTAGAGGAGGCCCACAGTTCCCGGTATTCTATTCATCCAGGAACCGTGAAGAGGTATCAGGATTTGTGGCAGCATTATTGGTGGTGTAGAATAAAGAAGGATATTGTGTCATACGTGGCGCGGTGTTTGAAGTGTCAACAGGTTAAAAATAAGCATTAGAGGCATGGTGGTTTATTTCAGAGGATTGAATTTCCCGAGTGGAAGTGGGAGAAGATTGCTATAGACTTAGTTAATGGACTTATGTTAACTCGGAAGAAGTTTGATGCCATTTGGGTCATTGTTGATAGGCTGACCAAGTTAGCGCATTCCATTCCTGAGGCAGTCTCATATTCATCCGAGAGGTTAGCGGAGATTTATATCTAGGAGATTGTCCGCTTTCACGGGGTGCCGGTATCTATCATTTCGGATTGAGGTACGCAGTTTACCTTGGATTTCTAGAAAGTAATTCAGCGAGAGTTAGGCACCCAGATGCAGTTGAGCACAACATTTCATCCTCAGACAGACAGGCAGTCAGAACGGACTATTTCGAGGTTGTTCCGAGCTTGTGTTATTGACTTTGGAGGTTCGTGCGATTAATGTTTGCCTCTATCAGAGTATGACTAGAACAACAGCTACCATTCAAGTATCCATATGGCTCCTTATGAGGCTTTACATGATAGGTAGTGTCAATCTCTGATTGGATAGTTTGAGCCGGGAGAGGCTCGGTTGTTGGGTACAGATTTGGTTCGGGAGGCCTTGGATAAGGTCAAGACCATTCAGGATAGTCTTCGTACAACTCAGTCCAGGCAAAAGAGCTATGCAGATCGTAAGGTTCGAGATGTAGCTTCCATGGTTGGGAAGCGGGTATTGCTCTGAGTGCTGCCTATGAAGGGCGTGATGAGATTTGGGGGAAGAAGGGCAAGATTAGCCCTAGGTTCATTGGCCCGTTTGAGATTCTCGAGCGAGTTGGAGAAGTGTCTTATAGACTTGCATTGCCGCCTAGCTTATCGGTCGTGCATCCAGTCTTTCATATGTCTGTGCTCCAAAAATATCACGGCGATCCAGCCCACGTGTTAGATTTCAGCACTGTCCAGTTGGACAAGGACTTGTTTTACGAGGAGGAGCCGGTGGCTATTTTAGACCGGTAGGTTCATCAGTTGAGATCCAAAATCTTTCCTTCTATTCGTGTTCAGTGAGTAGGTCAGCCTCCTGAGGCCTCGACCTGGGAGTCCGAGTCTAATATGTGCAGTCGTTATCCCCATTTATTCCTCGACTCAGGTACTTCCTTCTTCTGTCCGTTCGAAGATGAACGGTTGTTTTAGAGGTGGAGAATGTGACGGCCCAAATGGGTCATCACTATTTTCTTATCCATTCCAAGCTTTCGAGGCCTTGAAAATCTCATTTATAGTCGTCTCGATTTGCATGCGCAGTCCGTACTCGTAGCTGGAAGCTCAAATATGAAATTCTATGAAAATTTGCTAAGTTTTGATATTAAAATGAATAAATTTGACTCCGATCAACATTTTGGGTAAACGGACCCCGACCTGGACCCGTGATTTGATGGTCTCGAAAGGTTCGTAGAAAAATATGGGACTTGGGCGTATGCTTGGAATCAAATTCTGAAGTCTCAGGCCCGAGAAAAGAATTTTTGAGTAAAATTGTTTTCTGAAAATATTTAAGGAAAATGAAAATGAAGTTTGATTAAAAAGGTGATGGTATCAGGCCCGTATTTTTGTTCTGGTGCCCGATACATGTCTTATATGTGATTTAAGCACTTTCTATAAAGTTTGGTTGAAAATGGATGTCGTTTCACGTGTTTCGGACTCAAAATGAAAAATTTGATGTTTTATGAAATTTGAAAGAATTCTTCCATTCTAAAGCTTAATTAATGGTATATGACATTATTTTGGCGATTTGATCACATGGTTAAGTTCGTAGGATGCTGTTGAGTTAGTTTTTGTGTTTGGTTAGGAGCCTCGAGGGCTCGAGAGTGTTTCGGAGGTGTATCGGAGTCATTTCGGACTTAGGAAAATTGCAGGAAAATTGCAAAAAAATTGCAGAAACAGTTCCCCGTGAACAGTACCGTGTACAGTACCCTGTGAACAGTTCCATGTACAGTACCTTATGAACAGTACCGTGTACAGTACCCCATTAAAAATAAAAATGTGTGAACACTAACCCCAAATTCTGGACAGAATGTTTATCCCATTTTCCATTTTTGTCAAGTTGGAACTCGGGAAAAGGCAAATTTTGGGAGATTTTTAAAGAAAACAATGGGGTAAGTCTTCTTAACTTAATTTTGGTTAGATTACCCGAATCTATTACTAGTTTAGGTATTAAATCTATGAATTTAGTTGGAAGAGTTTGAAAACTCTCTCGGATAGAATTGAGGATTTGAGGGTCGAAATATTATCGAAATTTAGTAATTTTGGTATGGTTAGACTCGTGGTTGGATGAGGTTTCATATTTCATAATTCTTATTGTGTTCCGAGATATGGTCCCCACGGGCAAATTTTTAGTACACTTTTGGATTTTTAATGGAAAATGTAGAATTTCATATGGAATTAATTCCTATAAGTTTTATTGACTGAATCGAATTGTTTATAACTAGATTTGAAGCTTTGGACAAATTCACGAGGCGAAGGATTGTAGAAATTTTGAATTGGTAGCAAAGCGAGGTAAGTGTTTGATCTACCTTAGCTTGAGGGAATAGGAGTTGAGTCATATTTGTTACTTGCTAATTGTCAAGTACGCTGTATAGGCATGGTGACGAGTATCTATACAATGGTGTCTAGTATGACCATGAGTCTTTACGTTACGAATATTTGGATTTTGTTATATCTTCCATGTTTGAATAATGATTTCTATTAAAATTGTGAAAGTATATGAGGTGATTGAACCCTTTGGAGCATTGGATCAAGTGGTAAAATTAATTACAAGTAAGAAATGAAAGAAAGAGAAAGAAGTATTAAATAATTCCCTTGCTAAGATATTTTGTTAAATTGTTGGTATCTCCCTCGCAGGGAATTTTATTGCTTAATTGTTGTACCCTTGTTGGGGTTTAATTGTTTAATTGCGTTTCCTTGCCGGGATTTCTATTACCATTTTGTTTATTCCCTTGCCCTTGTTTGAAATTGTTGTTTGGGTGAGGAAAAGTGTAAAAGCATGAAAGGTGATGCCGTGCACTTATTGTCGTTTATGATTTTTTATTGTTATCAGTTCAGGTGCATTAATTGCCTTATTCTACTATTACTGTGATTCTTTACGTGACATTTTCCTTTACTGTGCTACTTGTTATTATTGAATTTATACTATAATTGGTACATGTTTATGTGAATTAATTGCTAGTTGTCATTATTTGTTTTCCACAGTGAATCATAATTTTTGTGTACTTGTTGTCTTATGAATACGTATTAATTGTTGTGTTTGTTAGAGTAAATTATATTTGGAAGAACTGTTGACTTAATAAAATGGGAGCGGGTGGTACGCCTACCACAAGATATTAATGAAATGGGAGCGGGTGGTACGCCTACCACAAGATATTGATGAAATGGGAGCGGGTGGTATGCCTACCATAAGATATTGATGAATTGGGAGCGAGTGGTACGCCTACCACAAGATATTAATGAAATAGGAGTGGGTGGTATGCCTACCACAAAATATTAATAAAATGGGAGCGGGTGGTATGCCTACCACCACAAGATATTGATGGAATGGGAGCGAGTGGTACGCCTACCACAAGATATTAGATATTAATGAAATGGGAGCGGGTGGTACGCCTACCACAAGATATTAATGAAATGGGAGCGGGTGGTACGCCTACCACAAGATATTGATGAAATAGGAGCGGATGGAGAATGTAACGACCCGACGGGTCATTTTGTATTTTAGAACCCCATTACCTTAAATAAAACTTCCCGCACTTGCTTTAACAAATTTATGACTTGCGGGGATGTGTGGTTCGGGGGTTGGAAGAGTTTTGAGTAAGAATAAGTCCAATTGCTTCTTTAAGTTTCCCAAAAAAAAACCAAGTTTGACTTCGGCCAACTTTCTTGGGAAATGGACCCGGATTCGTGATTAAATGATCCCGCAGGGTCTGTGGGAAAATATGGGGACCTGGGCGTATGTCCGGAATCGAATTCCGAGATCCCTAGCCCGAGTAATGGATTTTTTTGTGAAATTATTAAATTGAAGTTTTAAAGATTTAAATAAACTAACAAATCATTGTTTTCCTAGGTACCGAGCTCAGATATTGATTTCGAAACTTGGTACATGTCTGAAATATCAGTTAAGACCTACCCGTGAAATTTGGTGTCAATCCGAGTAGTTTAAGGGCGTTTTGACCCGTTGGAAGAAAAATTAAGAACTTGAAATTCAATGATTTGGTTCAATTGGATTTGGGGTTCGATTTAGTGTTGTTTTGAGTGGTTCGAGGGCTCTAGTAGGTCCGGCTCGTGATTTCAGACTTGTCGGTATGTTCGGACAGGGCACGGGAGCCCTGAGCGTCTAATGAGCGAGGCTCGAGTGAAGTTGAAACTCTAAAAAGGCTGAACTTTGCTACTTCCGTCATAACCGCATCTGCGGTTCTTGGACTGTAGAAGTGGTACCACAGATGCGTCCTGTTAATCACAAAAGCAGAAGGGGCCAGGCCCAGGGAAACCGCAAAAGCGGCCCAGCGACCGCAGAAGCGGTCCCTCTTAAGTGGACCCCAGACCACAGAAACTGTCCACCTTCCCAGGCCCAGAACCGCAGAAGCGGTTGGGCTTTCCACAAAAGCGAACTCGCAGAAGCGAGATCCTGACTGCAGAAGCGGTCCAAGCTTCCTTGTCCATTTTCACAAAAGTGGCCCGTTTTCGCAGAAGCGGAAATAGCTGGCCAGAAGGGTTCATTTAATTCGAACCCAAAGCCATTTTTATCATATCTCTTTCCACACTTGGGCGATTTTGGTGGTTCCAAAGTGTGGGTTTCCACATATTATTGCAAGGTAAGCAATCCTCCACCATTATGAGTTAAATTACATGAACATTAGGTAAATTAAACACTAAAATTTGGTGAAAAATCAAGGGTTTGAGCTAGACCTAGGGTTTTAGCAAAATTATGATTTAAGCATGAAATTTGTTATAAAATGAACTAGAAATCATATAATTGTGATCCTTAGGTGATTGAGAACAACTTCCTTCGAAAAATCTCGGAATCCGGGCAAGTGGGCCCTGGGTTGGAATTTAGGAAACTTGTGGGAAAAGTTGGGAAATCACTTAGATAGTTAGAATTCAACCTTGTAAGTCTATATTGACTAGTTCTTGCTTTAGTTTAATTAGTTTGTTTTCGTTCGGCTTCGAATTGAGGGTGTGGGCTTATTCTTGTTATTGGAAGAGCGCTACGGAGCGAGGTGAGTCTCCTTTCTAACCTTGTAAGTGGGAATTGTCCCCATGGGATTATAAATGATTAATTGTTGTTAAATGTGGGGGCCACGTACATACTAGGTGACGAGAGTCCGTTCATAACTAATATAATGATAATTGTTTGGGTAGTTTAGGACCAATATGATCATTATGATTTGCTAGAGACTTGAGGAAATGAAAAGTGAACATATGAGCTTGTCGAGCCTTGGTAGGAATTTCCTTGTATATAATTGAGTCTTATGTGCATTCTTGATATTTTTCTTGATGATTATGTATCTGGCCGATTGCCTCGGTGAGAATAGATGCATCTATGATTCGGGCCGCTCGACCCTCGGTAGTGCACAATTTATTTTCTGTTGGAGCGGGCCGTCGACCTCGGCATGATTGCACATGATTTATATGCTTACGTTCGGAAATAACATGATCACTTGTTTAATATGAAAAAAAATGGGTAAAAGAAAATGGTAATTGAATTATGGTCAAGAACATGAATATGACTTATCTTTTAAACTTGTATCATTAAAGATCCTTATGCTGTATATCTCACATTATTATCATATTATCTTGAACTTAGTAAGTATCAAGTCGACCTCTCGTCTCTACTTCTTCGAGATTAGACGGGATACTTACTGGGTACAGGTTGTTTATGTACTCATGCTACGCTTCTGTACTTAAATGTACAGGATCTGAGACAGGTGGATTTGGGCATCATTCTTGTACGTATCAGTGAGCACATCTGGGAATTTTACAGTAAGCTGCTTTCCTTTCATGCTGATCCGCAGCCGAAGAAGTCTTTCTTTGTTTTTTTGTTTTTGTCTATCCTGATTCAGATAGTAGGATAGTATATTATTCTTTTGTGTATATTCTACTAGTTGCCCGTAGCTTGTGACACCAGGTTCTGGCACATACGTTAGTAGACATTCATTTTTGGGTTGTATAACTATTTTAATACAGTGTTATCACTCGTGGCTTTAGCTTTAACTCTAAAAAATCTGTTATACTTAGTTTTTGGAAAAAGAAAAATGAGAACTTAATTATACTTCCGCGTTGGCTGTCCTGACGATGGTGTCGGGCGCCATTATGACCTATTATGTAAAATGGGTCATGACAACATGGCACTAGGTTCATGTAGGTCTCACAAGTTATGGGAAAACCTAATAGAGTCTTGTAGATCGATATAGAGACGTCTGTATTTATCTTTGAGAGGCTATAGGGTATTAGGAAAAACTACTCTTTATTCATTTATATGGTGCAGTGGTCAGTGTGCTAAATTTCCCTCTTCTATTCTCTCACAGATGGTGAGAACTCGTACCGCCGATGTTCTGGACCCGGGAGGAACTGCTCCCCCCGTTGCTAGAGGCTGAGGTAGAGGTCGGGGGAGGGCATCGGCCTGTGGTAGGGGACACGGGCATCCCAGAGCTATTCTAGATGCACCACCAGCAGATCCTACAGGGGATCCCATTGTTGAGGAGCATGGCGAGGTGCCCGCAGCTGTGCCTACTCCGGTGGATTTCATGACTGCGCCGGGATTTCAGGAGGTCATGGGTCGTATGCTACAGTTCATGGATACTATGACTTAGGCTGGTTTATTTCCAGCAGATCCAGCTACTTCACAGGAAGGAGGGGAGCACAGACCCCTACTGCATAGGCTCCAGGTCATACAGCCGCAGTTTATCACACTCCGGGTGCACTACCCACGAAGGGGGTTCAGCCAGTTACTACAGCGGCACCCCAGCCCAGGCCAGCTGTGGACGGTGATCCGCAGAAGTTATTAGATAGATGGACAAGGTTGCATCCTCCAGTCTTCGGGGGTGAGCGTCATGAGGATTCCCAGGATTTCATCGACAGGTGCAGGGACAGACTGCACAACGTGAGGATATTGGAGTCGCAAGGAGTCGACTTCACTACTTTTCAGTTAGAGGGTAGGGCCCGTAGATGGTGGCAGTATTATTCGCTTAGCAGGCCAGCAGGCGCTCCTCCCCTCACTTGGGGCCAGTTCACTCAGTTATTCCTTGATCGGTACATACCACCCTCTGAGAGGGAAGAGCTGTGTCATCAGTTTGAGTATCTGGAGCAGGGTCATATGTCAGTGACCGATTATGAGGAGAGGTTCTCTGTGTTGTCTTGCCATGCACTCATGATACTCCCCACAGAGGTAGAGAGAGTACGGAAATTTACTGCAGGGTTACATCCCACTATCCGGTCAAGTATGGCCCGTGAGGTAGAGATGGGCACTGGATATCAGCTAGTACTTGAGATTGCTTGCAGGATTGAAGGTTACCGTATGAGGGGTAGAGAGTAGATGCAGTAGGATAAGAGGGCTAGATTCTCAGGAGAGTTCAGAGGCGCCCCAGCTAGGGGCAGAGGTCACTTTGGGAGGGGTCAGCCCAGTAGGCCCCCAGTTCCAGCACCACCACCTGCTCGGGGTGCTCCAGCGCGCTCCTATTTTAGTGCCATGCCAGAGAGTTCTTATTGCCCGCCAGTTATTCAGGGTTCATCCAGTGGGTATTCAGGTCCTCCGGAGTCTTTCGGTTCTTATTTTAATGCTACGCTGGAGAGTTCTTATCGCCCGTCGGCTATTAAGGCTTCTTCTAGTGGGTGTTTTAGTATTCAGGGTCAGCCATCTGGATAGCAGGCTGCCGCACCACATTTTTTGAGCGCGGTGACACAGGCCACATAAGGAGATACTGCCCCAGGCTTAGGGGCAAGGCAGTACAGCAGGGGCAGCAGCCCATGACTCCAGCACCAGCGGCCCAACCACCTAGAGGTGGAGGGTAGACTGGTAGAGGCCGACCAAGAGGTGGAGTCCAAACAGGGAGAGGTCAGCCAGCTACTCCTCAGTCAGGTGGAGGCCAGACAGCCGGTGCTCCGGCTAGATTCTATGTTATTCCAGCCAGGCCAGATGCGTTGGCCTCAGATGCCATCATCACAGGTATTATTTCCTTTAGTAGTAGAGATGCATCGGTATTATTTGATCCAGGGTCTACTTATTCATATGTATCATATCGGTTTGCTCGTTTCCTGGTTATTTCTCCTGAGCCTTTGGGTGTTCCTGTTCATGTGTCCACTCCTGTGGGTGATTCTGTGGTTGTGGACTAGACCTACCTATTTTGTGTGGTTACTTTCTATTTTTTCGAGACTAGAGCAGATCTTCTGTTGCTCGATATGATCAATTTTGAGGTTATCCTGGGCATGGATTGGTTATCTCCATATCACGCCATTCTAGATTGCCATGCCAAGATTGTTTCTCTAGTGATGCCAGGATTGCCGAGATTGGAGTGGAAGGGTTCCACAGTTGATATGCCTAGCAGGGTTATTTCTTTCCTAAAGGCTCAGCGCATGGTGGAGAAGTGGTGTTTGGCTTATTTAGCTTATGTGCGAGACACCACTGCAGATTCCCCGATGATTGATTCGGTGCCAATAGCCCACGAGTTCGTCGATGTTTTTCCTTCTGATCTTCCTAGCATGCCTCCAGATTGTGATATTGATTTCTGTATTGATTTGGCTCCAGACACTCATCCTATATCTATCCCTCCGTACCGTATGGCTCCTAAGGAGCTGAAGGAGCTGAAGGATCAGTTGGAGGAGTTGTTAGAAAAAGGGTTTGTTAGGCCCAGTATATCGCCTTGGGGTGCACCAGTGCTATTGGTAAAGAGGAAGGATGGGACTATGCAGATGTGCATTGATTACCGCTAGTTAAACAAAGTCACCATCAAGAACAAGTATCCATTGCCCCATATTGATGATTTTTTTAACCAGCTGCAGGGTGCTAGGGTGTTCTCTAATATTAACTTGAGGTCAAGGTATTATTAGCTGAAGATTCGAGATTTAGATGTTCCGAAGACCGCATTCAGGACTAGATATGGCCACTATGAGTTTCTGGTGATGTCATTTGGCTTGACTAATGCTCCAGTGGCGTTTATAGATTTGATGAACAGGGTGTTCAAGCCTTATATTGATTCATTTGTTATTGTCTTCATTGATGACATCTTGATATGCTCGCATAGCCAGGGGAGCACGAACAACATCTGAGAGTAGTGCTTCAGACCTTGTGAGAGCAGCAGCTTTATGCTAAGTTCTCCAAGTGCGAGTTTTGGCTGGATTCAGTGGCATTCTTGGGGCATGTAGTGTCAAGGGAGGGTATTAAAGTGGATCCCAAGAAGATTGAGGCAGTTCAGAGTTGGCCACGTCCTACTTTGGTGATCGAGATCAGGAGTTTCTTGGGGTTGGCAGGTTATTACCGGCAATTTGTGCAGGACTTTTCATCCATTGCATCACCTCTGACCAGATTGACCCAAAAGGGTGCCCCATTTTGTTGGTCCGACGATTATGAGGAGAGCTTCCAGAAGCTCAAGACGGACTTGAATACGACACGAGTTCTTGTATTGCCTTCCGGCTTAGGGACGTATACAGTGTATTACGACGCTTCTCGCATTGGATTGGGTGTGTATTGATGCAGGAGGGGCAAGTTATTGCATATACTTCACGTCAGCTAAAGGTTCATGAGAAGAATTACCCTGTGCATGATCTAGAGTTGATGGCGATTGTTCATGCTCTCGAGATATGGAGGCATTATTTGTATAGGGTTTCATCTGAGAGCTTGCAGCATTTGTTCAACCAGATAGATCTTAATTTGAGGCAGCGCAGTTGGCTTGAGTTACTGAAGTATTATGACATTACCATTCTTTATCATCCAGATAAGGCAAATGTGGTCGCAGATGCCTTGAGCAGAAAGGCGGAGAGCATGGGTAGCTTGGCATTCATTCCTGCCGAGATGAGACCATTAGCTTTGGACATCCAGTCTTTAGCTAACAGACTTGTGAGATTGGACATTTCGGAGCCCAACCGAGTTCTAGCATGTGTGGTTGCTCAGTCTTTGTTATTGGGGCAGATTAAGGCCTGACAGTTCGATGATCCACATTTGGCGGTCCTCAGAGAGACGGTACTTCAGGGAGGTGCCAAGGAGATTTCTATTGGCGAGGATGGTGTGTTACAGCTTCAGGGCCGTGTATGTGTTCCTAATGTTGATGGCTTGAGGGAGAGGATCCTACAGGAGGCCCACAGTTCGAGGTACTCCATTCATCCAGGTTCCACGAAGATGTATCGTGATTGAGGCAGCATTACTGGTGGCGGAGGATGAAGAAGGACATCACGGAGTATGCAGCTAAATGTTTGAATTGCCAGCATGTCAAATATGAGCACCAGAGGCCAGGTGGCCTACTTCAGTGGATGCCCATTCCGAAATGGAAGTGGGAGCGCATCACCATGGGCTTCGCGGTTGGGTTGTCGCGGACTTTGCGGAAGGTTGATTCAGTGTGTGTTATTGTGGATAGGTTGACCAAGTCGGCCCACTTCATTCCAGTGGCGACTACTTACTGAGCAGAGAGATATGCTCAGATTTACATTCGGGAGATAGTTAGGTTGCACAGTGTGCCGGTTTCCATCATATCAGATAGAGGCCCACAGTTCACTTCCCATTTCTGGAGAGCTGTTCAGAGTTAGTTGGGGACCCGTGTAGAGCTTAGCACGGCATTCCATCCTCAGACTGACAGGCAGTCGGAGCGGACAGTTCAGATTTTAGAGGATATGCTTAGAGCATGTGTGATTGACTTTGGAGGGCAGTGGGATCAGTTCTTACCCTTGGCGGAGTTTCCATACAATAACAGTTATCAGTCCAGTATAGAGATGGCCCTGTATGAGGCATTGTATGGTCGGCATTGTCATTCTCCTATCTGGTAGTTTGAGCCCGGTGACGCTAAGTTACTTGGTACAGATTTAGTTTAGGATGCCTTGGATAAGGTAAAGTTGATTTAGGAGAGGCTCCGCACAGCTCAGTCTAGGCAGAAAAGTTACGCAG
Organism: Nicotiana glauca; assembly: GCA_026770625.1. Classification (NCBI taxonomy): domain Eukaryota; kingdom Viridiplantae; phylum Streptophyta; class Magnoliopsida; order Solanales; family Solanaceae; genus Nicotiana; species Nicotiana glauca. Next base: position 10,966 of record MU759408.1, on the reverse strand, counting down.
ATCAGAAGGTGTGTGATGTATCATTTATGATTGGCGAGAAGTTTCTCTTGAAAGTCTCGACAATGAATGGCATTATGAGGTTTGGGAAGAAGGGCAAGCTAAGCCCAAGGTTTATTGGTCTCTTTGAGGTATTGAGGTAAGTTGGAGAGGTTGCCTATGAGCTTGCCTTACCTCCCAGTTTATTGGGAGTTCATCCAATTTTCCATGTATCGACGCTTCAGAAGTATCATGTCGACCTATCACATGTGTTGGATTTCAGTACCATTCAGTTAGATGAGAACTTGGGCTATGAGGAGGAGTCAGTCGCCATTATTGATTGACAGGATCGTCAGTTGAGGTCCAAGAGGATTTCTATGGTGAGGGTCCAATGGAGGGGCCAACCAGTTAAGGAGGCGACCTGGGAGTCCGAGGAGGACATGCAGAGCAGATATCCCCACCTATTCAGCAGTCCAGGTACTTTTCTATGTACGTTCGAGGGCGAAAGTTTGTTTAAGAGGTGGAGAATGTAATGACCCGACCGATCGTTTTGTATTTTAGAACACCGTTCCCTTAAATAAAACTTCACGCACCTGTTTTAACTAATTTATGACTTGCGGGGATGGGTGATTTGGGTGTTGGAAGAGTTTTGAGTAAGAATAAGTCCAATTGCTTCTTTAAGTTTCCCCAAAAAAAAGTCAAGTTTGACTTCGGTCAACTTTCTTAGGAAACGGACCCAGATTCATGATTTGACAATCTCGGAGGGTCCTTGGGAAAATATGGGACCTAGGCGTATGCCTGGAATCGAATTCCGAGGTCCCTAGACCGAGTAATGAATTTTTCTGTGAAATTGTTCAATTGAAGTTTTAAAGATTTAATTAAACTAAGAAATCCTTGTTTTCCTAGGTACCAAGCTTGGATTTTGATTCCAAAACTTGGTACAGGTCCAAAATATCAGTTAAGACCTACCCGTGAAATTTGATGTCAATCCGAATAGTTTAAGGGCGTTTTGACCCGTTGGAAGAAAAATTAAGAACTTGAAGTTCAATGATTTGGTTGAATTGGTTTTGGGGTTTGATTCCTCGATTTAGCATTGTTTTGAGTGTTTTGAGGGCTCGAGTAGGTCCAACTCGTGATTTCAGACTTGTCGGTATGTTCAGACGGGGCACGGGAGCCCCGAGCATCTAACGAGCGAGGCTCGAGTGAAGTTGAAACTTGAAAAAGGCTGAAATTTGTTGCTTCTGTCATAACCGCGTATGTGGTTCTTGGACCGCCGATGCGGCTTGTTAATCACAAAATCAGAATGGGCCAGGCCCAGGGGAAACCACAAAAGCGGCCCAGCGACCACAAAAGCGGTCCCGCTTAAGCGGACCCCAGACCGCAGAAGTCGTCTACCTTCCACGGCCCAGAACCGCAGAAGAAATTGGGCTTTCTGCAGAAGCGGACTCGCAGAAGCGTTCCAGGATTCCTTGTCCATTTCCGCAAAATCGGCCCGTTTCCGCTGAAGGGGACCCAACAGAAGCGAGAATCCTTCCGCAGAAGCGGAAATAGCTGGTAGAAGGGTTCATTTAATTCGAACCCAATGCAATTTTTATCATATCTCTTTCCACAATTGGGCGATTTCGGTGGTTCCAAAGAGAGGGTTTCCACATATTATTGCAAGGTAATAAATCCTCCACCATTATGGGTTAAATTACATGAACATTAGGTAGATTAAACACTAAAATTTGGTAAAAAATCAAGGGTTTGAGCTAGACATAGGGTTTTAACAAAATTAAGATTTAAGCATGAAATTTGTTATGAAATGAACTAGAAATCATATAATTGTGATCCTTAGGTGATAGAGAACAACTTCCTTCGAAAAATCTCGGAATCCGGGCAAGTGGGTCGGGGGTCGGAATTTAGGAAACTTGTGGGAAGGTTGGAAAATCACTTAGATAGTTAAAATTCAACCTTGTAAGCCTATATTGACTAGTTCTTGCTTTATTTTAATTAGTTTGTGCTCGTTCGGCTTCGAATTGAGGGTTTGGGCTTATTCTTGTTATTGGAAGAGCGCTACGGAGCGAGGTGAGTCTCCTTTCTAACCTTGTAAGTGGGAATTGTCCCCATAGGATTATAAATGAGTAATTGTTGTTAAATGCGGGGGCCACGTACGTACTAGGTGACGAGAGTCCGTGCGTAGCTACTATAATGATAATTGTTTGGGTAGTTTAGGACCCACATCATGTCTAACTGGGGAATAGTTCTTATTTTAAATTTCCAATATGATCATTATGATTTGCTAGAGACTTGAGGAAATGAAAAGTGAACATATGAGCTTGTTGAGCCTTGGTAGGAATTTCCTTGTATATAATTGAGCCCTATGTGCATTCTTGATATTTTTCTTGATGATTATGGATCGAGCCGATCGCCTCGGTGAGACTATGGTTCGGGCCGCTCGACCCTCGGCAGTGCATAATTTATTTTCTATTGGAGCGGGCCGTCGACCTCGGCATGATTGCGCATGATTTATATGCGTGCGTTTGGACATAACATGATCACTTGTTTAACATGAAAAAAAAAGGGAAAAAAAATAGTAATTGAATTATGGTCAAGAACATGAATATGACTTAACTTTTAAACTTGTATCATTGGATATCCTTATGCTGTATATCTCACATTATTATCATATTATCTTGAACTTAGTAAGTATCAAGTTGACCTCTCCTCTCTACTTCTTCGAGATTAGACGGGACACTTACTGGGTACATGTTGTTTATATACCAATGCTACGCTTCTGTACTTAAATGTACAGGATCTGAGACAGGTGAATCTGGGCATCATTCTGGTACGTATCAGTGAGCATGTCTAGGACTTCTACGGTGAGCTACTTTCCTTTCATGCCGATCCGCAGCCGAAAAAGTCTTTCTTTGTATTTTTGTTTCTGTCTATACTGATTCAGACAGTAGGATAGTATATTATTCTTTTGTGTATATTCTACTAGTTGCCCGTAGCTTGTGACACCAGGTTCTGGCACACACGTTAGTAGACATTCATTTTTGGGTTGTATAACTATTTTAATACAGTGTTTGGAAAAAGAAAAATGAGAACTTAATTATACTTCCGCGTTGGATGGCCTGACAACGGTGTCAGGACTATTATGGAAAATGGGTCGTGACATTCTTTTTAAATATAATCCAAATATTTTTAAGCCATAAAAAAGTAATAATAACTTAATTAAGTTCAGGCAGCAACACAAGCATGCGCAAATCTCATCGAGGTAACGGCCCGATCCAACAGAAATAAATGTGCACTTGCCGAGGGTCGATGGCGCGCCTATAGATGCATCTATTAATCTGCTGAGGCATTCGGCCCGTTCCAAAATAAACACACAGACAGTCAGTCAGTCAAGAAGTCAACATGGAGCAATTATCCAAGAAAGACCAATTCTTTTTAATTATTTGAGAAAACGAAGCTTAAGTCCTTTTTAGGCATCCATTTATTAATTCAATGTGATTTACAAAAATCAAATGTCAATAGGATTACATATATTCCAAGTATAGCATGCTTTTGAGTCCTAGAATACCCGGACAATAGCATAATAGTAGCTACGTATGGACTCTCGTCACCTCGTGCGTATGTAGCCCCCACAAATAGGAGCACATAACTAATTTAACTCACCTGTAGGGTCAATTCCCCCTCACAAGATTAGAAAGGAGACTCACCTCGCTACGAAGACTCATAACCGGCACCCTACATTCTCCTGAAGGTTCGAACCAACTCACAATGCTCTGAAACTAGCTAATGGTCATACAAATCTATTAATATATGCTCAATTAAACTTTACAGCCTAATTTGTAACAATTCCTAACTCCGAACGAAAAGTTGGAAAAAATGCCCTCGGGCCCACGTGCCCGGAATCCGAAATTTCTCAAAGATAAAGTTTACCCATGAACTCACGAACTCAAATATACAATTTACTCCTAATTCCATGCTCAAATTCGTGGTCAAAATTCAAGAACACTAATTTTTTTTTCTAAGTCTTCCTCTAACCCTCAATTTTCTATCCATTTACATGCTAAAATCTATATGTAATCAATGTATTTAACTCATAATAGGGGGGAGGGGATAACTTACCATATTATTAATGACGAAAATCCTCTCTTGAAGCTCCCCAAAATCGCCCCAAGCTATGAAAACAATGAGAGAATGAACTCAAATCACGATTTAAAACAACCTTGCTGCCTCCAGGTATTCTGTTTCCGCGGTAGACGCTTCTGTGGTTGTTGGCCGCTTCTGCGGCTTTAGGCAAAAGGGAGCTGGACCGCTTCTACGGTCTGGGGGCTGCTTAAGCGGAACCGCTTCTGTGGTCCTTGGGCCACTTCTGCGGTTTCCTTAGGCTTGGCCCCTTTCCGCTTCTGCAAGATTTCGACCGCATCTGCGGTTCTGCTTCTGCGGTCCAAGAACCGCAAATGCGGTTATGACAGAAGCAGCAATATTCAGTCTTGCTAAATTCCATTTTTCGATCCGTTAGCCACCTGGAATCCACCCGAGGCCCCCGGGACCTCAACCAAAACTACTAACCAATCCCAAAACACATTACGGACTTGCTCGAGACCTCAAGTCATATCAAACAACACTAAAACCATGAATTACATCCCGATTCAAGTTTTATGAACTTTGAACTTTCCAGCTTCTACTTCCGATGTTTAAACCTATCAAATCATGTCCGATTCACTTCAAATTTTGCACACAAGTCATATTTGATATTACGGACCTACTCCAACTTCCGGAATCGGATTTCGACCCCGATATCAAAAAGTCCACTTCCGATCAAACTCCTCAAAAACCTTCAAATTTCTATCTTTAGTCAAATGGCTCCAAAATGACCTACGGACCTCCGAATTCACTTCTGATCGCGCTCCCAACTCCAGAATCACCATATGGAGCTACTCCCAGTCTTGAAATTCCAAATGGACATCGATAACACTGAAATGCACTTCAAACCAAACTTATGAAATTTTTTCCAAAATGCCAACTTCCACAATAGGCGCCAAAACACTCCCGGGTTATCCAAACTTAAACATACGTCCGTCCTCAAACGTGCTGAGAACTACACTAAAGTAGTCTGAAATCACTGTTTTGCACCTCATGCACCTTCCCGTGCTACCACAACTTAGTTGAGCACATTAGCTCGATAAATTCTGAAGATATTCCCTTTTATTCAAGCAAATAAGCCTTAGAGCCCGATTCCAACATCCGGAATTCTATGACATGCCTGTTTCCAACATATGATAACCATATCAATCACTACACGTTGTACTCAAACCAGACTGCATAACTTTGCTGGATTCTTAATTTGCATCACTTTACTCATAGGACCACAATAACCTTTCTGATCGAATTAATCGAAATTCCACGAGTTTGATGCTCCCATTGCACCTCATGACCTACATAGGTCTTGCTCTAGCTTTTACAACATCGAAACGACGGAAGAGATGTGCCGAAATTCATAACCAACTGCTGAATCAACAAATCATTGGGTCTATACCCCTGACAAGAGTCATTGCCTCTTCCCGAACCATCTAATGGTCTTAGCTCCTTAATACACTTCATATAATAAAATTGCAATGGTCCTAAATCCAATAATCTCGTCTCACCCAGTACGAACTGCTCCGGCAATAAGCCACTCCGAATGCAATCAAAAGTCTCATATGACGCCACAATATGCCAATAGGCCACCAATCCAAACACAACAGAAACAGGAAATCAAACTCTGGAAGGAATTACCTAACCCCCGCACTAATACGGACTTTCTTTATAAGACAGGAAGCGAAACACACAAAAATAGCATATAGAAAACCAGAATCGACATCACACTGTTGCGGCGCACAATCCGATCCAAATAACATACCTATGGCGGCGTGCCACCCGATCCATACATAGATTTTACATAAGGATATTGCACTTCGACCTAAATCTGCTCATTACAATAAAAATATCGAATTTCGATCGCAAGCACGCTAAGTGCATAATACCATCCCTGAGAAAACATATAGTGCCATAGGATAAAAAACTCAAGCACAACTGAGGTAGGATACGAGATCTGAATCTCAATAGCCATTCTGCTCACATATCATCATCGCCACGCGGAACCTCAACACATAAGAATTTACCAAGCCGTCTCACAATTCATACGGTGCAATACATCATTACCTGGAATGGTTGATGACAAAATAACACCCCGATGGTTCCTCCATAGGGAACGCTCGCTGAAACAAAAACCACTGGCCTAATATAAAGCCATGTTCACATATAAATCAATCCATTGATCTCAAGCCAATTTCTGGTTGCACCAACTTGGTTAATAAGCTTTCAAAGGTCCATAGTAACTCCCTTTCCCTCATAACACATAAGAACAACTATCATCACCGAAGCAACCTCCTCAGTTCATAACTCGATAACCAAAGTGCCCTCCAGGCCTAAATTCTCAAATCAATGATATTACCACAATCCTCATGCTTGGTTTAAATCTTTAGTCAATCAAGTGACTACATGTCACACTTATACAATCTTCCCGTAGGACACGCTCCCATAATCTTCCAAAATAAATGACGAGTCTGCACATCTAAACCATCGGCCGCACTAACGCTGAAAAGCGGTCAAGAATCCTTAACCAGGATGCAAAGCCTCTTTCATAACACATCGATCTCAGGTGACGCTGAAGACAATGCCAATTTACTCTAATCATTCAACCCGTTCCTTGCTCATCTGAGCCTGTGACATCCTTGTCAACACCAAACTGCAACCTCAATCCTCACTTCGAATTTCCATGCTAATCACTGTACCCAACATGCCAACATACGGTAGGACACGATTTTCATCGTAACTCCGAAATTATTAATATTTTAACACCTCATCATATAAGAACTTTTCTCTTAACTAACTTCAGGAGAATCATAGCAACACACATGTAAATTCCCACAACCGTAGAATATGCAAATCGGCAAGTAGTGGTCCAAGCCACCATAGCCCTTCCGGAATCCGCTTCTACTTAAAAAGCCATAACAGAAGAATGCTTCTGAATAACATCAATTACGGCGGCCGATAAGCCTCGCACATACAGCCACAAATCATACACACAACTTGATCACTCTGAATGAACTGATCGTTGGCCCCAATATGCCAATTCAACTATGGCTAGTCATTCTACCTTCTTCTAATTTATCCTTGCTTGCCTTAGAAATAATACTAACTCCATTCAACATATAACATACTCTATGTACACTCACCCGGAGCAACCTTGAATCACGAGACCAAGCTGTTCCAATTACCACGAACTACTTCATAATACTAAAATGCTACTCCACAAGTCAAAATTTTTTTTAGAACATTCTGGGCACCTTTTCATAAGTTGCTACAAAGTTTGATTCTTAACTGTACTCATAGGCTCGAAATCATTGGGCACCACATTTTAACTTCTGAATTTACTAGGACCATTATTGAGAGCCACCCGCTCTGACTTGGTCCCGCATAAAATCCACTCCATAAATCTTATAACACACGAATACTTTCTCGGGGAAGCACCCGGCGAAATCACTTCCTCCGAAACCCGTATCTATACAAGGCATAAATCCTGAACCTTTTTCCAAGTCTGAACATGAGCCAATAAGGCCAACCATAGCATGCATCCAACAATTCATTCGCTCAAATTACCACTTATGGTCTTTTCCCGTAACTAAAACAACCCATAAATATGTAGATAAATGGAAACCTCGCAAGTAGTTAACCATGCAACCCAACCTTAGGCGGTGAGACTCTCCCACTTAGCTTGAAGCCACTATTATACAACTCTAGAACTCACCAGAATTCTTTATCTCTTGTTGACATAACCTTACGCAATCATTCGCCGCAAATTCTTGGAAATCTTTCTGTAAATCCCCATCTTTCGTATTCTGAATCATCAATCACATTCGCATGACTGATCTCTTCGTTGGATAACCAATGTAACTCTCTACAGAAGCTTCACCAACCACGCGACCGTTAATCTGCTCACGGGAAACAACCCGCCTGCGAAAATCACTTCCCGACACCTTCCAAATACTGCTGTACAGGATACAATCACTATGACATCAACAACCAAATCCTGAGTCCAAGCTCACTCTCTAGCTGCACCAGTCCATTCACTCCTCGTGGACATCAATTAGATGTTCGGCAACACCTTTCCAAATTCTGAGTTATGCTGTGTCCTTCTTCATTCCAAGCAGCTTCTTCCCGTTATACCAAATCTCCTGCCGCATAATGGCCCATACTTCAATTTATATCCGCAGACTTCAATGGCCAGTCGCTAAATTCCCAAATCATTCCAAACTCTCCTTTGGCACGTAGTCATCCTACTACCAAACCCATATGCAACATCCGCCACTCTCCCACTTTGGGCAAACTCGCTTCTTTAATCATCCACTTGACCGTTGCTTCACATACCTGGCCTTCTAGGAAATTTTGACACCACTGACACTTCCTACATATCTTTCCTCAAACTTTGCTACTCATTTTCTGCCTTAAATAACTCTATCTTCACAGCACTTGAACCCACAATGGCTACTAACTTTAAACCTTTCCAAATGTCATCTTTATCGAACCGTCAACATTAGAAATCCTGATTCGATCCTAAACCACTGTCCCATGCGATATCTGACAGTTGTATCTCCAATACTATTTCACAATATCTTGCCTTAAATGCGAATTGTAGCAGATTATAACATCGACGAACTTGGTACGTTCCTTTAGGACCGCGACACCCTCTCATAAAAGAAAGCTCCACTACCCTTGCAAATACCAAGCCTTATTACTTCCACCAGCCCACATCTGACTATTCTTAGTCTGACTGCATTTTCCCTACCGGGAATAAAATACTAAATCCCTTGATTACACGCTGAGTAAACCTCCCTTCAATTCATTCACTGCCCCGACACGTGGGCAAACATCCTACCAACACAACAACACTGCAGAATAATTGTTCATAAGCATCATGGCAACATGTGCCTAGCCTCAAGGCTCTTAGAAGTTCTGTTACTGAGCCGAAACAATAGAATACCCCTCCATAATGCGACTATGATATTCCAATCAACCATACCGGGAGAATCATCCCGCACCACATTTGTAGTGCTATTACAATCCTTCAGTTTTGGATTTATAACAAGCGCTCGCGTAAGATTGAATAGGAAGAAATCAAAGGCATAAGCCTCAAAGGAATTGAACCGCACGATAAGGAAATCAATAAGGGAAGTACTCCTAACAGCCCTGTAGCCTCCCGAGGATAATTACAAATATCTCCGTACCGATCCGCGAGACTCTACTAAACTTGCTCATGACTCGTGAGACCGACGGGAACCTAGTGCTCTGATATAATGTTGTCACGATCCAAAATCCACTAAGGGTTGTGGTGGTGCCGGACACCTCTGTCAGGCAAGCCAACTAAATTATTTATTAAATTCTCTTTTAATACCTTTGAAAATCTAGGATTTTTTTTTCCATTTTTTATAATTAAATCAATCTCTACTTCAATTCAAAATAAATAATAACTACTAGTACACATCTTTCAAAAACCATCCCAGAAACCGGTGTCACAAGTGCATGAGCATCTATTGATAAAGAAAATAAAATACAACATCTGTCTGAAATACAGTGGACAGGGAATGAATATAAAAATGCTGAAATGAACTACACTAGCTGCGGGTCGCCTCGAACAATGCAGCTCACCTAGTCCCAGAATCATCCGCGCTGCTATGCACAGTAGGCCGCTAGAGGTATATATATACCTGTGCAACAAAAATGCACAGAAATATAGTATGAGTATGTAATCAACGTATACTCAATGAGTATCCCGCCTAATCCCGAAGGGGTAGAGACGAGATGGTCAACTTTGACACTCTCTAATGGTCCAACAATGATTCATCCTTAATATAACTTAACCAGTGGATTTATTTTATAAACATGATTTTAATCCAGATAGAGAAAACAAGTAAACACATAATTCTTTCATAGGAAAATTTTCAAAATTTATTTTTAAATATAATCGAAATATATTTAAGCTATAAAAAGGCAATAATAACTTAATTAAGTTCAGGCAGCAACACAAGCATGCGCAAATCACACCAAGGCGACAAACCGATCCAACAAAAATAAATATGCACTTGCCGAGGGTCGATGGCGCGCCTATAGATGCATCTATTAATCTACCGAGGTGTTCGGCCCGTTCCAAAATAAACACACACAGACAGACAGTCAGGCAAGAAGTCAACATGGAGCAATTATCCAAGAAAGGCCAATTCTCTTTAATAATTTGAGAAAACGAAGCTCAAGTCCTTTTTAGACATCCATTTATTAATTCAATGTGATTTACGAAAATCAAATGTCAATAGGATTACAAATATTCCAAGTATAGCATGCTTTTGAGTCCTAGACTAGACGAACAATAGCATAATAGTAGCTTCGCACGGACTCTCGTCACCTTGTGCATACATAACCCCCACAAATAGGAACACATAACCAATTTAACTCACCTATGGGGTCAATTCCCCCTCACAAGATTAGAAATGAGACTCGCCTCGCCACGATGACTCATAACCGGCACCCTACATTCTCCAAAAGGCTCGAACCAACGCACAATGCTCCGAAACTAGCCAATGGTCATACAAATTCATTGATATATGATCAATTAAAACTTTAAAACCTAATTTGTAATAATTCCTAATCCCGAACGAAAAGTTGACAAAAATGCCCTCCGGCACACGTGCCCGGAATCCGAAATTTCTTAAAGATAAAGTTTACCCATGGACTCACGAACTCAAATATATAATTTACTCCTAATTCCATGCTCAAATTCGTGGTCAAAATTCAAGAACACTAACTTTTTTTCTAAGTTTTCCTCTAACCCTCAATTTTCTACCCATATATATGCTAAAATCTATACGTAATCAATATATTTAACTTATAATGGGGGGGGGGG
>MU759407.1:4121-32867 GCA_026770625.1 Nicotiana glauca | reverse complement strand
CCAAGAAAGTGAAGTTTTCCTAAAGGTTCTGCAGCCTCTCGAGGATAAATACAGACGTCTCCGTACTGATCCGCGAGATCTGTACTAACCGGCTCATGACTCATGAGGCCTAGTAACCTAGGCTCTGATACCAACTTGTTACGACCCTACTTGTCACGACCCCGATCCCGGTTGTGATGGCGCCCAACACAATTGCTAGGCAAGCCCGACCAATTATACTCTCAACCCGAGCATGAAGCCCAAAACCAATTATTTAAATATCATTAACAACAATGAAGCTAAAAGATTAAGCTGATTGATAGATATAAGCTGAATATTACGATAACACGGAATATACTCCCAAAGACCTAGGGGTCATGAGTCTAGAGCCTTTAACAATACAATGTGACAATACTCCAAATAATATAATGTCTCAAAACTGCGGAAAGATAATAAAAGGGATAGGGGGGAGTCAGGTCCTGCGGACGTCAGGCAGCTGCCTCGATAACTCCAAATAAACTCTGAAACAACAAATAGCTCAAACTATGCTCCCAGGACACCTGAATCTGCATACATGGTGTAGGAGTAAAGTGAGTACTTCCAACTCAGTGGTAATAAGTGTAAATAATAACCGAGCGGTAAGAAATCACGTAAGAGCACTCCATCATGCTATATAGTACAGTACAACCTTTTGAACAAAATAGCAAAATCGTGAAAATCCTTTAGAAACATCTAGCTTAGTTTTAAAATCTCTTTTAAAAATATTCTTTTTCCAACATTAAGCATATGAATGCGATATCAGGTAGTACAAGTCCGCACACAAGTCAGCCCCTCGGGCACAACACTCTATCCACAAATAACACCAGGGTATCTGGTACACAGAGCAAGAAATAACATGGATGTCAATGATATGAGAGTGCTAAATGTCATGCCACGTAGTACAGACAGGAATCAATGCGTGAATGCAATATAATGCACATGACCGCTGCGACGTACAGCCCGATCCATTTGGGTACCCACGCTCACTATGGGGGTTTAGACTCCGGAGGGACTCCTACAGCCCAAGCGCACTATCATCGTAGCATTCGCTGCGCGCGTGCAGCCTGATCTACAATCAGTTNCCCTAAGGGATCCAAATAATCAGCACGAAGCCCAAAACATGGCAATCAGCCCAAATCATGATAGCATCAAGTAGGTTTCAGTCAATCACGCAGTAAAATCAACAACCGGGACGGACCAAGTCATAATCTCTAATGGTGCTCTACCCCACGTTCATACCTGGCGTGCAAGTCACCACAATACAGCACTATGATGTGCAAATCCGGGGTTTTAAACCCTCAGGATATCATTTACAAGTATTACTCACCTCGAACCGGTGAAATCTCTAGCTTGCGACGCTTTTGCCCCTCAATTCGGCCTCCACGCGCGTCGAATCTGACCAAAATCAGAGCGAATGCATTACAATATGCTAAGGGAACAATACCCAATCGAAAACAATCGAAAAATATAAAAAATCTCGAAACTAGCAAAACTGAACCCCGGGCCCACTTCTCTAAAAATTACGAAATTCACATTACCGGACTCCTCGACTCGCCACGAGTCTACCCATATCAAATTCATCAAAATCGGAGTCCATTTGACCCCTCAAATTCTAAGTTTACACTTTCTTAGGTTTCAAGCCCTAACCTCAATTTTTACCCTTTAATTCCTTGAAATTCCGTGATTAATTCATGTTTTTACACCATAATAACATTATTCGAGTCTATAAATTCATACCTGATGGAATCCCCTTCGAATCTTCTCCAAATTGCCCAAAATCGCCTCTTCCCGAAGTCTCAAATGTTTTCTTAACTTCTGAAATTCGCGAACAGTGTTCACTATAACACCAGACCTTTTTCCGCTTCTGCGGTCCTTTGACCGCACCTGCGGTACCGCTTTTGCGACATATTGACCGCTTATGCGGTCTAACTTAAAACCATCGGGGACCGCTTATGCGATCCAAACATCCGCTTATGCGGTTTCCTCCAACCGCTTCTGCGGTCTTCAGTCCGCTTACGCGGCCCCGCTTACGCGCTCCACCTTCCGCTTATACGAAAATCCCCTGGGCCACTCAAGTTCGCTTCTGCAACTTTCCCCACCGCATCTGCGGAACCGCTTAAGCGGCTCCTTTTCCGCAGATGCGGAAATACCAGAAAGCTGAGACATCAGACCTGCAACAATGCCTAAAGCCTCCGTTTAACCATCCGAAATCACCCCGAGGCCCCTGGGACCTCAACCAAAAATACCAACACATCCAACAACCTTATTCAAACTTGTTTCAATCATCAAAACACTATCGTTAATATCAAAATCATCAAATTTCACCAAATCAAAGCCTAAGTTCTTCAAGAACTTCCGAAATGCACTTTCGATAAAAAACCCTACCAAATGATGTCCGAATGACCTGAAAATTTGCAGACATATCCAAAATTACCTAACGAAGCTACTGCAACTCTCGGAATTCTATTCCGACCCTCAGATCAAAATCTCACCTATCCACCGGAATTCGCCAAAATTCCAACTTCGCCAATTCAAGCCTAATTCTACCCCGGGCTTCCAAAATCAATTCCGAACGCACTCCTAAGCCACAAATCATCCCCCAAAGCTAACCAAATCACCGGAATTCACATCCGAGCCTTCTAACTATATATTCAACTTTCGGTTGACTTTTTCAAAACAAGCTCCCTTCTAAGAGGCTAAGTGCCTCATTTCCAACTAAAACCAACTCAATTCTATCCGATTCATTCAAATACTGATATTGAAGCATAGAACAACATAATATGAGGAAAACGGGGTGGTAACTCACGTGACAACGGGCCGGGTCGTCACACTTTGGCATAGTAGTAGTTTTAGTATTATATTCGTATTTTCTTATCCTTAGGTTTTAATTATTACCTATTATTTCATTTGCTTTGGTTATCTTATAATCTTGCTGTATATAGTTTACTTGAGCCGGGATCTATGAGAAACAACATCTCTATCTTCGCAAGGCAGGAGTAAGATCTACGTACATACTGTCTCCCTAAAACTCTGTAGGATTACACTAAGTTTGTTTATATTGTTATTATAGTTCCTCAATTGGAGCGATTTCAATTTAAGACTTGGAAGAAAAGCGATGAGCAAAATAACATATTTTTTCATAATTTCATTTCTTTATTACAAGGATAAACAAATGAAATCTTTTCCACTTCTCTTTTGTCCTAAACTTATGTGAATTTCTTTAATTTTTATTGCTCATGTGTGAAAGAGCTTAATTTTAATGGAAAAAGGAAAGATCGTTACAATTAAAAAGACCAAATACATACACAACCCCTTAAAGTTGTCATGAATTTTCAATTAGACACCTAAACCAAGGCTTGTTCCCATTGGACATTTAAAGTACTTCTAAAATGTATCTATTAAGCCCTTCACAAATAACCAGTCAAACAAATAAAGTGTGTGTAATGCACACACGGATGATGTGGTAAATTAACGAATAAAACAAAGACATGTGGCATTCTGGGTAAAAATAAAAAGATTTTGAGCCAAAAAGAAACAAAAAACTATTTTAACGTAAATATCCCTCCCTCTCCATCATCTTCGCCGCCCACCCCGCCCTCACCAATGCTGTCGGTCTTCTAATATTTTCTTTCATTGCTTCAGTTCAATCTAAGCTACTTTACTAAGGTTGAAGTAAGAGCAAAATGGGCAGAATTACCGTAAAATAATTTTAAACGATTCTCAGCTTCAAAAGCTTTTAGAGTGCACTGACCCCTTTTTAACATACATTACCACTAGACCAAATCCATAATCTATCTTCTAAATCTAGTGGACTTCTTTTTTTTGTTTTTTTTTGGTGTAAAGATGTATATACATTTTCTGAAATGTAAATATTTATACAGTTGACTGATTTGGTCTTGTTTTTGATGAATTGTTCCTGAAATCATGCTCAATCGAAACTGACCAAACCCATTGAAGAAGCCGAGGGTATTGACTCCTTCCGATGTAGTAAATTTAAAAACCTTGAGAAGTGAGACTTAATGTCATATTTTGTCCAAAGAAAAATAGATGTTATCTATTTCGGTTGTAGTCCATGGCTAATTTTTGAGGTGCGTTCTTGATGGAAAACATAGTGAAAGAGTTAAATTTATAGAATGTGGCGATGTATTGAGAAAACGTCAAAGAACGAGGCAAGCTGGGATGAGTCTTGCTCTCAGCGAAAATAGGATATCGATTCTCCATCTCCGGTGAGGAGAGAAGACGACAAAAGTGGTAGCAATGATTCTTAGAAAAGGTTTTTTTTTTAAAAAGATATAATTTCAGACCAGTTCACGCACCCAAGCAACGTGAATAACACTTTTGTAGCCATGTCAGCCCATTGAGGTTGGAGTGTCTAATAGGAACACATCTTACTTTAAGTGTCTAAATGAAAATTTGTGCCAACTTTAAGGGGCCGCTTATGTATTTGGCCTTTTAGAAATGAAGAACAAAGTGTACTTTTTAATAGATAAAGGACCATATTTGTTAATCTGCATATGTCAAGGACTAAAAAGAACGAATCTCAATACATGACGGGCCATTTTGATAATTTTTCTCATTGTAATTCCACTGTAAAACAGAGGCGAATTCGGGAAACTGGAACTATCAATCTCTATCTCTACTACAAATACAACTCAATTAGTTTCCTTAAACCTTAGGGTTTTGCGTTATTCGCCATAGAACAGATTGAGCAGCCATGGTAGCAAAACAGTTAGCTGATGACGAAGCACAAAAAACTCTCAAGGATTCACCAAAATCTGAATCCAAATCCCATAAGAAAAAACACAAGAGAAAGCTCGAAGACCCTGAACCTGAAGAAGTAGCTGTTATAGAGTCCAAGAAAGAGAAAAAGAGGAAGATAAAGCAGAAGCAGAACCAAGAACAAGAAGGGTCTATTGTAAACAGTGAAAATCTTAGTGGATCTAATGGAAAGGTTGAAACTTGTAATGGGTCAGCTGAATTTTCTGAAAAAAGCAGGACAGATGTGTTGGTAACTGGTAAGGATGCTAATGAGTCAAAGTACAAAGCTTTAGCAAAATTTGTGGATTCAGGGCTTCCAAGTGATGTTTTAGAATGTTGCAAGAATTTTGAGAAACCATCACCAATTCAGTCACATTCATGGCCTTTTCTTTTAGATGGCCGTGATTTCATTGGGATTGCCAAAACTGGGTCAGGTATGCAATTGTGGTTATTTAGTGTAATTGTGGAGTATGGTTCGTGGTTTTAGTTTTATTTTGTCTTGTTTTTGTGTGATAGGTAAGACTTTGGCTTTTGGTATTCCGGCTATTATGCATGTCCTGAGCAAGAGAAAGAGTAAAAAGTCAAAGAATCCGCTTTGCCTCGTGCTTTCGCCTACAAGGGAGCTAGCTCAACAAGTATGTTTTTGAAATTTATACCTTGAGTTGTGTTTAAAATTGCCCGGTTTCCTGCATTAGGTTCAGTTACCAAATAATATTGTCATTTGTTAAAATTTGAACCATGTAGTCCTGTTTCAAAATAAAGAATGTTAAAACACACACGCCGAAGCTCATCTTTCAACATTGTGTAAACCCAATCACTCCGACTTCCCTAAATGACTAGTTTAAAAACGCAAACTTATTATTAAACAACTCTTATCATATCACAAAAAGCATAGAACTAGAGTTGACAAAAAGAGTCAGAAATATAAAACTAACCTTAACAACAAAACACCTTGTCGGTTTTTATCAAAACCAAAGTAAAGTGGCTCTTGAAATAGTCTTAAAACTGCTCTTTTATCAGATTCTGATTCAGCAAATTGATATATTATATAAAATAAATGGAGTGAAGTAGAGATGAACCTGAGGATCATATTGAAAAGAAGCACTCCAAAACAGCAAGAAAACTCTACCCACCACTAGAGCTTTCAAATAGCAAACTCATACTATATATTTTTTTGTATCTTTTATGGTTTTGAGGTTGAAGCAGAGAAATATATAAGGTTTTGTCTTGAGAAAATTTTCGAGTGAATGATTCATTTATTATCATATAATTACTACAAAATGAAATATATCTAGCTGACTCTCAGAGATTATTGTAATATTTTTTGGACAATGTTTCAGGAGAACATGATTCAAACTTATGAATACATTCGTATTACTAAAACTTAAAAAGGGGGAAATTGGAGAATGCGTAATTTAGTTGATGCTTCAATCTCAACCTCCAACCAAATTTTGTCCAAACAAATATCACAATAATCTTTGTGAGCTGCCTAGATATATTTTATTTTATAGTAACTACGTGGTATTAAATATCCTAGGTTCAATGTTTTATATGGTAAGAAAAGAGTAGAGCATGGGTTTCAGATGCAAACAAATCATTCACTAGAAATTTCATTATTGTACTCTTTTATTGGAAGTCCTCCATCCCAAAACCATAGACAAAATCTTGTATATTTTTGTTTTCAACCTCACAAATATTGGGGAAAAAAATTATGGTATATAATTTTTGTTTGAAAGCATTAGTGGTGGTTGGAGTTTCTTCCTCTTTTGAAGTGCTTCTTTTCAATATCATCGTCAGGTCCATCGCTACTTCATTATATTTATTTTATATAATGTCAATGTATTGAATCAAAATTTGATAAAAGCCATTTTATTTCATTCTTTATTAAGTTTTGAGAAGGTTTATATATATATATATATATATATAAATTTTTTTTGTGTTCCTTGTAGAACTGCTAAAATATTGAAACGTAGGCCATAAAAATCATCTCTGTTTTTCAATTTCTTGTGAGGGTTTAACTCTTGATCATAGCCAAAAGACCCGGAAAGGTATTATCTTGTGAGGGACTGATAAAAATAGGGTTTCATCTTGTGAGGGTTTGGCACTCTCTTCCTTCTAGTAAGCCTCCAAGACTAGGAGATCCTCTATTATAAGTGTGTTTTCTTTTCCTGCCCTTCTGTTCTTGTTTCAAGAAGCTATGATTCTTAGGCGTTCATTGAGGATACATGGATTGAAGAATGAAGTAGCAAGTTTGTGTTGATTGAGATACATGAGCTCCATAAGAGAAGGTTATGTAGTGTGGAAACACATATTATGCATAATGGAGGTGCAGAAAAGGTCTAATTTATGTTGGTTTTATTTCTAGTTGTCTTTTAGTGTCTGACTAAAATATCTTCTAAATCCTGCTGCAGTTTCTTTTTTTTTTTTTTCCTTGTTAAAATAATGTGTATTTTGCCTTGTATTCTCAAATAAAAAAAATGCTGATGCGAAGAAATGCACCTTATTTGAAAGATCTTGCTATATGTCATTATAATAGATATCAGATGTTCTCTGTGATGCTGGGAAGCCTACTGGCGTGCAGTCAGTTTGTCTATATGGTGGAGTCGATAAGCATCATCAAAAAACTTCTCTTAAATCTGGTGTGGTAAGGACATTCTTATTTCTGTATCTGTATTTATTGTTGCAATGAGTCTCGAGATGATGAACCTTTTCAGTTATCCTTTAGTGAATTATCTTTTAAGTCAATTTAATGTTTTATTTTGTTGCTTTCTTTGACGTTCTGATGGATGTTATGCATGCTTCACACACCTTTGATTCTCTGAGCTGGAGTTGCTTGTCAGTACGTCAGATAATATTCTCTGCCTTGCAGGATATTGTTATTGGAACCCCTGGTCGTTTGCAGGATTTGATGGAAATGGGAGCATGCAACTTAAAAGAGGTTTCTTTTGTGGTGAGTAGTGTTTTCCTGTCCTCCATTTATCGGGGTTTGGGACTTTCAGGATCTTTGATGAAGTTTGAGTATGCACAACTTCATGAAGGTTTGTTTGTTTGCTCAGTTAGGTCTAGATGGTTAGGATGCTTCTGTTCTGTAGTTGTGGCGATCGAATGCGTATAAGAAATGTTTTTAATTTGATTTTTCTAATTAGTTAGACTTTTGCTGACCCTAGAGGTTTTAGTGTTTATTCAAGTTACTAATTTTGCTATAGGTGCTAGATGAAGCTGATCGGATGCTCGATTTAGGTTTTGAACCTGCTGTCCGTGCCATTTTGAGCCAAACATGCTCTGGTATGAATATCAACATCTGCATTTGATTCCATTTCTTGAATCCCTAGAGGCTGGAGCTCTGTAGGCATTTCCTTAAATACATTTATCATGTCATAATATATTTTTTGTTTCTTTTTAGCAAAACTTTTGCATCTGAATGTCCTTCACAACTTATTGTATTTACTCCAAGTATCAACTTTTCATAAACATATATTTGTCCCGACCATGTAATTTGTGGTTTCATTTCAATACTTTTGTAAATGAAGTGCAGCTATATGTTAGAATGGATTTTTGGTTTCACTCTTCTGTAAGTCTACAGATATTTTTAACACCAATCTTAAAGGGATTTTGAAAATTTGAATCGTGTAAGTATTACTGTATTTAGGAGTTGTATTTTTTACTGCTATCCTTGTCCTTCCATGTTACATCGTAGGGCTTCACTCCTTATTTTTGCCATAGAGTTTCAATTTAGTAAACATGTTTTTTTTCCTGAACACATTCAACTTCCTTCTAATTGTGCAGTTCGACAATCGGTTATGTTCAGTGCTACATGGCCTCCGGCTGTTCATCAATTAGCTCAAGAATTCATGGATCGTCATCCAATCAAAGTCTGATTCACCTCTTTGGGATATAGTTACAAATTCGTTGCAGTTCCCTTTCTGACTTAAAGTAAAATTCTATTCAGGTAGTTGTAGGTTCAGAAGATTTGGCTGCCAACCACGATGTCATGCAAATTGTAGAGGTTAGCTGCATCATGAAGCTTTTAGAGTAATTCTTAAATCTGCAGTTTTTTTCTCTAACTCATATGAACAACATTTTGTATCCTCCCTTCAAGCCAATCCACCACAAATAAAAATGAAAAGAACAATAAAAGAGAAGACTTACATGATCATCTCCATTTCTTTTGACTGAATTGCTTGTCCACTCCTTTTGCATTGTAGGTCTTGGAAAATCGAGCCCGTGATGAGCGTTTACAGTGCTTGCTGGAAAAATACCACAAGTCTAGAAAGTATATATACTAGAAATCTTTACTGCTAAATATCTGATCTCCCTTCCAGTTTTCAAGAGAGCACTTATTGTATCTTGTTGACATCAATGATAAACCCCACTCTAATCAATTGTTAATGATATTCATGCAACATGCTACTGCTAGTCAATACTGGTCATAGGATGGGTAGTAGTTTTGGTTGAAAATTCGTCACTCAATCTCTTGTTACTCCATGGATACGACCAAAGGTTACAATCAATGCTTTGTATCCTTTTTACTTCACTGACCAGTCTTAGTGAACATGCCTGGAATTCAACGTCTCTGCTCGGTTATATTACCAAGAGTTGCATTCAATTCTTTGGAGTGTTTAGGAGGGAATTCGCATGCTTGAGAGTAATGGCCATGGTAAAACTTCTGGTGATTATAGGATAGCTAGTTGTGCATGTCCAAGGCAAGTTGAACTTATCTTAGCTTTAAACCGTGAGCAATGGTGGGGGGAAGAGCGATTGGGTAGGTATTTTGGAAATGATGGAGAAAGATAGAAGTGTCTGTTGAGACTTGAGAATAAGGTTGCTACAGATTAATCTGCTCGTGCGTGCTGGCTAATTTGGTCTAAATGTCGTCTGGTGTTGTTCGTCGGTTTATTTAAGTGGTTGACTAAGCCAGCCCCCTCCCCCTCTCTTCTATTTTCTTTTTGGTTGAATTCATTTTACTTTACTAAGATTTTCATTGTATCATTTTCCTCTAGTTCTTCAGTCTGAATTTGTCTGGCACTTGACAATGTTGAAGCTAATTATTCAAGATGTATTCTTTAGGGGCTGCCTAAGATCTAAGCTAGCCAAGAGTAAATTTCTATCCTAATGGAGGAGCATATGTAGCATGGAGACCTGCGATGAAGTAGTTGCTGTTAGTTTACTCTATCACTGGGGCCTCATGTCCAGTGGTAGGATTTTTCATTTTATGAACTGCTCATACTTCCAAATGGAAATAAAGTTTCTTAATTACCCAAAAAGAATTCATCTGACACAATTTTTCTTCGTGGATTTGGTTTGTTATAAAGTTCTCTTATCATCAGTATATTTTTGATGGTGGTTGCATCACTTGTATCTGTTTTGGTAGTTAACCTGGGTATTATGTTTGCTAACTCATTAAAATGGGTGCTTACAAAAAGTTGTCAACTTTGAGCAGGAACAGAGTATTGGTTTTTGTTTTGTACAAGAAGGAAGCATCTCGGGTTGAAATTATGCTACAGAAAAGGTCATTCCATTCATCTCCTGTTCAGTTATGAGGAAGATATTAAGTTCCTATGCCTAGCTTCAAATCGCCTGCTGATAATACATGCATGAAATAGTTTGACACTCAGAAAAATTGATGCATGTAATATAATCCATGTTCATCGTATAGTGCTGCATAGATGTATCTAAATTACATTTTTTTTTTAATCTTTAATGTGTCTTTGCTTCAGGGGTTGGAAAGTTGTGTCCATTAGCGGTGACAAGCAACAGCATGCTCGTACTAAGGCGTTGTCACTCTTTAAGGATGGAACCTGTCCTTTAATGGTACACACTTCTTCCCTATTAACAATTGATAGGTAGAGAACTACGGAGCATCTTTAGAGGATGCAATCATATACGACCTACTAATCAAGCAAATAAGAAACCAAGGAAAATGAGCTTTAAGGCAAAAAGCCCTTAGATGTGTTTGATGCTCTTAACTAAAACCATTCATACAAATTCTTAATCAAAGGTTAGGAAGCACAATTGCTGTATTTTTGGTTTTCTTTTTTGTTATCCATATTTACATCAGTTTACTCCCTCCTTAATTCTGATGGTAGGTATGCCCCCTTCAACTTTTTTTTTTTTTGAACTGATAACATTTGTATATATTAATAAAATCAGTACATAGTTTGTACTGAAAACCATATTTGCAGGCAAGTACAAATAAGAAAACTGGTATGCAATCCTAGCAAGACCCTAGAATATCTAAGATCGACTATCTTCTATGTAAATCTGTTTACACCAAAACAAAAGAGTAGAACACAACTAAGCTTGATCTTCTGCGCTGGGTTGCTTCTGTCCTCAAAACATCTAGAATTCCTCTCTTTCTAGACTGTCCACCAGATACATGCTGGGACATCCTCCATCTATCTCTGTTTGTTGCTTCAGCTCTAGCTTCATCCCAATTGAAAAGAACTTCAGTAATCCTACAGGGCATTGTCCATGAAATACCCCCTTCATCCTTTTATAAGTTTGTTTTTTTAAATGTCGTGGTTAGATTGCTTGCTTTCTCTTCATTATTACCTATATTGACCCAAGATCTCTTGAAGCTCTGAACTATTTTCATTGTCTATCCTACATTTGATATCTGTTCTATTGTGATGTTTATCTGAGTGATCCGATGATGCATGATGGTACTCCACATCTGTCAATAATTTCTACACATCTCACCTTATGATTATCTATTATCCGCCTCTGCATTAAAGTCGGAGTTTAGATCTAGATGACCAATTTCTTGACAAAATCTTCGTCCAGATGAATATACTGCCTCATCTTTTGGAGCATGCTTCCTCATGAAATTGCTGTTGTTTGTCTGATTTTTCACCTATTCGTTAATTGATAACCGTTTGATAATGCAAGGGCTCCACAGTAGTTTGACATACCAGCTGGTGTTCCTCTACTGAACCTGTGGGATAACTGGGTTCTGATAAATTCTCTTCCATCCCAAAAGAAGAGGATGCATAATATTTTTTACCCATCAAAATATCTTGCTATATTTCATTTCTTCCTCATTCCTGCCTGATCCTCTTCCTGAAACTTTCTTGTGACTTCTAGTTATGTTGCTCTGCTCTTGCTAGAAACCATAATTTGGACCGACTGCTCATGAGCTGGCGAATGTTGAAATGTTCTGAAGACTGAAACCTAATTGTTATGTTTCTGCAGATAGCTACTGATGTAGCTGCTCGAGGTCTGGATATCCCGGATGTTGAAGTTGTGATAAATTATAGTTTTCCTTTGACGACAGAGGATTATGTTCATAGAATTGGAAGAACTGGACGAGCTGGTAAAAAAGGTGTAGCTCATACATTCTTCACTAAGGACAACAAGGTAGTGTTTCATTGATTTTCTATAACAGAAGTCCGACCTTTATGTTGTACTGTTTTCTCCACTGTTTTTCTATTTTGATTCTTATTGAGCTTGTATTTCATAGGGACTTTCCGGGGAGTTGATAAATGTCCTCAGAGAAGCTGGACAGGTTGTTCCAGCTTCCCTTCTTAATTTTGGAACCCATGTAAAGAAAAAGGTAAGATTTTTGTTTGTATATTGTGAGTAGCGTCACCATTTACCTATTAGTTCTTCCTGTAGGGGTTGAAGATTTCAGTTGAGAAAGTTGACATGTTCTCTTGTTGGAATAATCTATTTTTTATTGCTAAGGATACACGCTAGGAAGGGTTTTGGGGTAGAAGTGTGATAGCAGTCATGCTGAAGGTAGTCTTGTCCAAAAGAGAAAAAAAGAAAAAAAAAATGAAGAAGAAAAGAAGTCATGCTGAAGTTGAGAATTTTTAAGAGAATGGATTTATATTGGACAATCTACTTTAAACATCTTAGATGTGTACTTGGATTGAGCCAAGAAAGAGCACGGGCTTTCTAAGGGGGGCTAAGGAGGTTTCTGCACTTTGATGACTGGAAAATGAAATTATTTTGAAGGGATGAACTCTTTCCAGGGAGTGGAAGGGCGACAAGCAGTGTAGAGTTGTAGATGAACTAGAGAAACCTCAAGATCAGCCCTTTTCACAATTAAATGAGGAATTGAACATAGGAATAGGCTAGTTCCTGATATAACAAAAACGAAGTTGTATCCACAATGTGCTCTGGTTGCAAATGGAATCGGCAGACACAGAAAAAGAAGAGGAGGATGGTGTGTTATCGACCTTGGGCAGGAAGCCCTGTATCTTATGTTATTATCGTTTATTATCACCTCCGGAAGAATTACATTTGTGTTCGACTATCTTCTTGCTTTCGCAATTTGTCTATGTGAAAAGTGATGAACTAGTGATAATAACAAAAAATAGTTTTCTGACACATGCAAATATTAACTGGTCAACTAAATCTTTTTCTCCACCCTCCGTTTAACTGTCTGTATTGCTAATTTCTAGTGCATATATTCTTTGTTACATTGTTGAGTTGGTGTTTGCAGGAATCGAAGCTCTATGGTGCTCATTTTAGAGAAATAGATGCAAATGCTCCAAAGGCTACAAAAATAAAATTTGACAATTCTGATGAGGAAGATTGAGAAGCAATATCATCTTACCAATATGTCATTCACAACTCCATTGAATTGGTTAATCATCCTGACATTCCTACTATGGGAAGAATGCAGGAGATATCTCACAGATACTTGCTCATGTATGGCAATCTATTGGCGCTTCACCTGTCATAGATAATGAGTTTGAAATACTATTGTGTTTTTGTACCTTAATATTCTTTCACCATACAGTTGGCTTAGTAAGGTTTTTCTAGGATCCACATGTAGTAATACGCTTATTATTATTACTTGCGCAATTCGTGCCTTTCTGTTTTTATGACCGGACTCAATTGTATGGATATGTAAAATACAGGATTTCCAATCACGTGCAACCAACCTTTCCTTCCCGCTTCTTCCTTGAGAAGAGAAGGTAGGGGCTTTATGAATCGCTATCGATACAATGCGGGGCTTATTTGACTCGGACC
This sequence comes from Nicotiana glauca, assembly GCA_026770625.1. NCBI lineage: Eukaryota > Viridiplantae > Streptophyta > Magnoliopsida > Solanales > Solanaceae > Nicotiana > Nicotiana glauca. The sequence continues at coordinate 19,112 of MU759407.1, read as the reverse complement.
TGTTCTAAAAAAGTCCGAGATATTTCGAATTGTTTGTTGACACGGACAAAGTTAGGGAAAACCTTTAAGTGATGTATGATTAAATTACTGCACTTTGCAAAAGGTGGAAAAATATTAGAAAATGAGATCCAAAACTGGTTTATGCAAAAATATGTAATGTTACATATTCCATTTTCACCCGCATTTTGCAATATTAACAAGAGAAGATCGGAATATATTAGTTACTTAGAAAGAGTTTCAAAGCGTAGCACAAACCTCGTTAATTCCCTCTCAACTCAGTTATTACGTGCTAGTGTTATTTATTCCTTTGCTTAACTAGTGCCTATTGGTTTTTAGATGTGTGGACAAATTTTCTGAAACTGGAAACATATTTTGGTAATTACAAGTTGGGTAGGCTAGCTGTTTAAAATGTAATTAGAAAATAGCCACTTCTCCATTAAAAAATAAGTTTCCTTTAGTTTCCAACATTAATTCCTTTAGAGCTGAACCTGTGTATATCTGAAAGAATAATATTGCTCAAGATAAACATGATTGGATGAATAATGTAGCTAGCCCAAGATAAAACAAGTTCTCCTAACTGATCGTCTTCTAATGTTTTACTTTCTATCCTATTGCTCAAGTTTTGTCTTACTTTCTAAATATTTTTTTTAAAGGAGGAGGATTAAAAAGTTTCTATTTCCATTAGAAATGGATGATCAGACCAACAGTTGGAAAAGATATTATAATATATATATGCCCCTTCTTTGATCGACTATAAATTATTAGGAAGTACATGTATAATATACTTCATCGACTGTTTCAGCAAGTTTGATTGTATACGGGAGAAATTGGGAGGCTCGCTTTCATGATCATTGCATCTCTCCCTTAGCCCCGAAAAAGGCCCCGAAGATCCGAGGACGCAGCGCGAGGCTTCAACCTCGAAGGCTCTTCACACTCGACCTCGACACAACATGAGTCGGTGGCTAACGAGGGTAAGCGGGAAGTTCCTTAGGCACGTGGTCCGAACTGACATTGCCTGCGAAAATAGTACCAGTCTGCACCAGGTTACTAGGTAGCCGTGCCAGATAGCTATTTTGTAATAAATGCATTTGTACCATGATAGTTTTCTCCCTCATATATAAAGGAGATCTTTGTTGTTTTGTAGGAATCCAATACGCAATGCTAAGAAATACAAGAACATTCTCTCTACTCTCTAACTAAACATATTGTCTTGTTCTTATTGCTTCATCTTTGGTTACATTTATTGTGTTCCATTTATTGTTCTTCATTTATTGCTTATCATTGGCCATAAAGAGCCGTCATTGAATCTACTATATCTGTTAGTCCTCCCATCGACTGGCCACGGCAGGGTATAGGGCTCGATCTCGAGGCCCCGAATAAGCAAGCTCGAGGCCCCGCTTATCAGCCTTTTGGTTTGGTTATCACCTTGTTTTCGAGCTCTTATCTCATTTTCTAATCTCTTACTTAGCATCTATCGCCTAAACAACTAGCATAAAAATAGATCAAGTATTTTTAGAACCACAAAATAAAATCTAATTGTAATTACCATTTTTACGATAAACAGTTTGGCGCCTACCGTGGGGCTAAAAATAATAATGATTATTGTCCTGCTGGTTTTGCTACATAATGCAAGTTATCTTTCACGCTTTTTCTTGTCCAAGATCTTCGATTTCAGGTCAAAATGTCTAACTCAGTAAATGTAGGTGAAAACAACAATCTTAAGGACCATGGAGAAAATGGTGTGGATGTTCCAGGTGTTGGTCTACCACCACAAAACCCTGAGAATGCACCAGAACCAATTCTCATGGACGCGGTCCCACACGATGCCTAACACGTCGATATAAGCTCCCATACTAACAAGAGCGCACACCAATAGATTCAGCAGGAAACTCGGAGAAATTCGACCTGAGCAAAAAGCGAGATTCCTCAACATGACGTCCATATGATCATCGGGGGGACCGACGTTCCCCAAGGACTCGTGATCAAACGGATAAAGATATCCGCTGCAATAGAAGGGCTGATCTGAGACCGTATGACCAAAAATACCCTTGCATTCAGCGAGGAAGATTTCAAGACCTTAATGTAACCGCACAACGATGCGTTAGTAATTTCATTTCTCTTAAGTAACATTCAAATTAAATGTGTGCTCGAGGATCCAGGTAGCTCGACCAACATAATCAGGTCAAAGGTAATAGAACAGCTTGGGTTGCTCGATCAGATCGTACCCACCTCCCAGGTCCTCCACGGCTTCAACATGGCCAACGAAGTAACATTAGGAGAGATCGCCCTCCCTGTTGATATGTCCGGTACAGTCCAGGACACCAAGTTCCATGTCATCGATGGTGACATGAGGTACAACGCACTGCTTGGCAGGCCATGGATATACAACATGAGGGCGGTAGCGTCAACTCTACACCAGATGATGAAGTTCCCAACAAAGGACGGTATAACAACCGTATATGGAGAACAATATGCAGCGAAAGAAATGTTCGCGGTTCACTTGGAGGCGTCAGATCCTATACATTCTACCTCGGATGAATCGGGAAGCATACATACCCCCGAGGGTGATGAAGAACATTTCCTCGCCCATCAAACTTTCGTTGCCCCCGAAGAGTTGGATGCAACGAGATCGACATTTGAAGAGCTGGAGCAAGCTATTTTGATCAAACATCTCCCTGATCGGAAGGTATACCTGGGAACGGGATTAACCCCCGAACTCAGGAAAAATTTCATTCAATTCCTTATCAATAATATCGACTGTTTCGCTTGGTCCCACTGAGACATGACAAGAATCCCACCGAAAATAACCACCCATCGACTAAGTGTCGATCCCAGATTCAAACCGATGAAGCAAAAAAGAATTCCCCAGTCCGAAGTAAAACACGCATTCATCAAAGACGAGGTAACAAAACTCCTTAAAATAGGGTCCATTAGAGAGGTAAAGTACCCCAAATGGTTGGCCAATGTAGTGGTAGTGCCCAAAAAGGAAAATAAGTTAAGAATGTGCGTGGATTATAAAGACCTAAATAAGGCGTGCCCCAAGGATTCATTCCCATTACCTAACATTGATCGTCTAATCGATGCCACGGCCGGCCACGAGACACCCACTTTTCTCGACGCCTACTCGGGGTATAACCAGATTCAGATGAACCCCGAGGATAGGGGAAAAACTTCATTCATCACGAAGTATGGTACCTATTGTTACAATATAATGCCCTTCAGGTTGAAAAATGCAGGGGCTACGTACCAATGCCTAGTTAATAAAATCTTCGAGCATCCAGTAGGCAAGTCCATGGAAGTTTATATCGATGACATGCTATTTAAGTCCTTGCGTGCAGAGGACCATTTGACTCATTTGCAGGAAACGTTCGACATCCTCAGAAGTTACAACATGAAGCTTAATCCCGAGAAATGTGCCTTCGGAGTGGGTTCAGGCAAATTCTTAGGCTTCATGGTGTCAAAAAGGGGAATCGAGATCAATCCCGACAAAATCAAGGCCATCGAAGAAATCACGGTGATAAATAATGTAAAGGCCGTGCAACGACTGACAGGGCGGATAGCTGCTCTAGGCAGATTCGTATCAAGGTCATCAGACATGAGTCACCATTTCTTCTATTTACTCAAAAAGAAAAGCAAACTCGAATGGACTCCAAAATGCCAATGCGCCTTGGAGGAGTTGAAGTGGTATCTGACTAGTCCTCCTTTGCTCCACTCACCAAAACAGGATGAACCATTGTATTTATACCTGGCCGTATTCGAGATAGCGGTAAGCAGAATGCTAGTTCGAGAAGATCAAGGTACTCAATTCCCTATCTATTATGTAAGTCAGACCCTATGGGATGTCGAAACCAGGTATATGCACCTAGAAAAATTAGCTTTTGTGTTAATAAGTGCACCATAAAAATTGAAACCTTATTTTCAATGCCACCGTATTTTTGTTTTAACAACGTACCCCCTCCGAAACATATTGCATAAGCCTAAACTATCGGTCCGATTGTCCAAATGGCCATCAAACTCGGGGGGTATGGCATCGAGTATCAACCTCGAACGGCTATCAAGTCCCAAATTCAGGCGGAATTTATGGCCGACGTCTCGCCCACCCTCCTGCCCGAGGTAGAAAGGGAACTTTTGCTAAAAGAGGGCATATCTTCCGGGGTGTGGACCCTGTTCACTGACGTCACCTCAAATGTAAGAGGATCCGGACTCGACATAGTCCTAAAGCCGCCTACGGGTGGCATAATCAGGCAAATCTATAAAAATTTCAAGATTGACTAATAATTGCAGGTCTGGAATTGGCCACAAGCATAGGAGCTGTGATTGTCGAAGCAAAGTGCGATTAACTCATGGTAGTAAGCCAGGTAAATGGGAGCTTCGAGGTCCGAGAAGATAGGATGCAAAGGTCTTGGACAAAATCCAAGTCACATTACGCCATTTCAAAGAATGGACCATGGTCCACATACCCCGAGAGCAGAACAGTGAGGCCGATGCCCTCATGAGCCTGGGATCATTTGTTGAAGAAGACGACCTACTCCCTAGGGTTGTCATCCAACTATCCAAATCAATGGTCGAGGAAGGTCACGCCAAGATTAATTACACTAGCCTAACATGGGACTGGAGAAATAAATATATTGATATTTGAAAGACAGGAAACTGCCCACGGATCTGAAGGAATCAAGGGCCATGCGAACCAAAGCAGCTCGATTCTTGCTCAACGAAAATGGGATCCTGTACAGAAGAACTTTCGATGGACCCCTAGTAGTATGTCTAGGGTCGGGAGACATAGATTATGTACTCCGAGAAATTACTGAGGGCACTTGCGGGAACCACTCCGACGCCAATTCCTTACTCTGAAAGGTGATCAGGGCAGAATACTATTGGGACAACATGGAAAAAGACACCAAGGAATTCGTCCGAAAGTGCGACAAATGCCGGAGATTTGCCCCGATGATTCACCAGCCCGGTGAACAACTACATTCGGTCTTATCGCCATGGCCTTTCATGAAATGGGGAATGGACATCGTTGGACCTCTACCAATGACACCAGGTAAAGCTAAATTTATTTTATTTATGACTGACTACTTCTCAAAATGGGTGGAAGTGCAGGCCTTCGAAAAGATAAGAGAAAAAGAAGTCATTGACTTTATCTGGGACCACATCATGTGCCGATTCAAGATTCCTTCCGAGATAACATGCGATAATGGGAGACAGTTCATCGGAAGCAAAGTAACATACTTTCTCGAGGATCACAAAATCGAGAGAATCCTGTCGACGCCCTACCACCCCTGTGCAAACGGTCAGACCGAGTCTACAAACAAAACCATCATCCAAAACTTAAAAAAGAAGTTGGAAAGCGCCAAGGGAAAGTGGAGAGAAATATTGCCCAAAGTGCTATGGGCATACCGAACAACCCCAAAATCAAGCACATGGGAAACACTCTTCTCTCTAGTATATGGTGCCGAGGCTTTGATACCAGTAGAGGTTGGAAAGCCAAGATCCAGAGTCCGACACACCACTGAAAGTTCAAACAACGAGGCCATGACTATGGCCCTCGAATTATTGGATGAAAAGTGAGAAGCCTAACTGGTCCGAATGGCCGCCCAAAAACAAAGGATCGAGGTATTATAACAGGAGAACAAACCTCCGACACTTCGGAGTCGGGGACTTGGTCCTAAGGAAGGTCACCCTTAGCACCTGAAACCCTAATGAAGGAAAGCTAGGCCAAAATTGGGAAGGACCGTACTACGTCCTCGGAGTAATCGGGAAATGATCCTACAAGCTCGGTACCATGGAAGGTGAACAACTTCCAAGAAATTGTAACATATCAATGATGAAACGATACTACTATTAAGACGTCCGATGGAAGATTCTGAAACACCATCCAACTCCAAGACCTTAAGGCTTCAAAGCACACATTGTACTCTTTTCCTTCATTCTGATTTTGTCCCTACAAGGGTTTTACCGACAAGGTTTTTAACGAGGCAACATCCAATGCTACCTAAGGAAGACTTAACAAGTATTTGAGGCTTCTTTTGCAGTCGACCTCAAATACTAGGGGGCATCCCCATGGAAAGTCTCCTCGGAGAAGCCAAGATGCACTAAATAGGGTCTCGATAGAAAATAATGTATCGGGCCAAACGATCGATCGAACCATGCTCGAATAGAATAACCGAGCCTACAATAACAAAAACGTGTATACTTGTACCAAGTAATTAAAGAACACTTTCCTCTCCATCAAAGCATTTCGCATTTCAAGGAAGCTCGATATTTTTTGCAAAAATGGCTCCAAAGCCAAAAACGTCCCGAACACTCGTGGACTGGCATCAACAATTTAAAGCCCGAGTGACCTCCAAGTCGGAGTTCCAAAATCGTAAGCCTTAAATGAGGCAACATCAAAAGTGCATAAACGGCTCCAACAGTCGAAAACGTCCTGAACACTCGGGGATTGGCGTCGAAATCTCAAATGCCACATGATCTCCGGGTCAAAAACTCTGAATTTGTAAAGCCCTCAATAAGGCAATACTAAGTTTACAAGAAAAGGCTCTCGATCCAGGAAATGTTTGACGACTCAAGGACTGCTGCCAAAAGCTATCCACCTCGGCTTATAAAAAATCCAAGGCCATAAGACCCCAAGTGTGCAGACTCGGTCCTATAAGACCCCAAGTGCGCAGACTCGATCTCATAAGACCTATACAAGGCAATAACAACATCCGTAAGACCTCAAGCAAGGCATGAACTGCACTTGTACCAAGTGAAAACATCTGTAAGACCTCAAGCAAGGCATAAACCGCACTTGTACCAAGCGATAACATCTGTAAGACCTCAAGCGAGATATGAACCATACTTGTACCAAGTAACCAAAGGTGTAAGACCTCAAAGGCATGTAAAACTTGTAAGACCTTGCTAAAGGCATAATCTCGATCTTAAAGTTAAGGCTATATATCAAACTTATAAGACTCCTAAAAAGGCATACCCTCGATATAGACACCGAAACTACTTCACTTGGGAAATGAAAGGCTCTGGCCAAACAAAATTACTATGGACACAAGGCTTTACCAGCCAAACTAACGCGACTCGGGGACGCCCGACCGTCGCTAAAAAATCACAGGACTTCAATTACTTCGAATATACTTAGAAAAGAATCAGTTAAACAGGCTACCCTTAACATAGGCAAAAGAGCTTCGACCATATCAAGTCCTAAGTACAGGCTTTGAGATACTCAGCCACCGAGCCAAACCTCCCGAGGTGCTCGACCATTGCCTTATAACGACTCATAATTGAGGTTTTTATCGAACCGTCGAAGAGTCAGGCAAACACAATTTCAAAGAAAATTCTTATCGAGGGAAAAATAAAGCCTATATTAGAGGTCGCATCGACCCAAAGCGTAAGAGCCACTGATGCCAACTCATATAAAAGGTCGTACCGACTTAAAGTGTAAGAGCCACTGTTGCCAGCCCATACTAGAGGTCGTATCGACCCAATGCGTAAAAGCCTAAGGGCCTGCTTTAAATTCATAAACTTGAGGGTCAAACGAGCTCGAGTCGAAACCCGAATCGGAGATTGAACCCGAAACAGTAAACTAAATATGCTTGAGAGAAAAAGCATAAGAGCTCAAACGCCGGCTTATACTTAAAGGTCGCACCAACCCAACTCGTAAGAGCCATTGTCGCCAGCCCATACAGGAGGTTGTACCAACCCAACGCATAAGAGCCACTGTCCGAACACTAAAATCAAAAGTCGCACCAACCCAATGCATAAGAGCCAGGTCTAACCTGAGAACACTCGGGGACTGACCTTCGACCATTACGAGCTGCTCAGCAACAATGAAAACCCGAGGGTCTAAACCAAGGTCTAAGATCTCGGATCGATTATCAAAAAAGATCACACATTATTCCCAAAAGGCAAAGGAGAAAAGAAGTGATAAAAAACGAAAAGCTTTTTTATAACATTGCTCACAGAGTCACGTTTACAAGGCTTTTAAAAACCCTTACAAGGAAGAAGCCAAATAGAACCCTAATCTACCATCGAGCTTGCATCTTTGAGGTCCCTTCGGAGCTTGCGCCCCAACGGTTCCGGCTATGGCCCATGAACTTTCAACAGCCTCTTCCCCTCTGAGGATTCCGCCTTCATTCTCATCATTTCTTAAGACACTACCCGACACACCTCCAGAAGTAAAGATGGCAGTAGATTTCTTCTCTAGGGTATTCACCCTCTCGAGCTTGACAGACAAATTGATACACCCTGCGTTTACATCCTCGAGAGTCCGACTCCGAGATTCTAACCAAGCATGCTCTACGGCTCGAGCCAATTTCAATTTGGCCACCTCAGGCGCTCTCCCAACTTGAGCGTTTACTACAACGAAATCCCCTTTATGCAAAGATATAAGCACCTCAACTTCAGTTTTGAATATGGATAATGTAGCGACTAATTCACAATGGAGACCTCTATACTTTTCGCTATCCGCCCTCGCGTCATGAAGCTGGTGCCTGTCTAAGGCCATCTTTTCCTGGAGGGTGTCCCTCTTGGAAGTTAACTCGCTCACGTGCCGTTTGAGTTCGAGAACTTCGGAGTCTTTGGCTCGGAGCTCATCCCTTAATAGGGCACCTTCCCTCTCAAACTGCATGAATCAGATCAAGGATGTCAAAACGCTGGGATCTGGCAAACATTCAGACAATAGAAAACATAAGCTAGGTAACATGTTCAACGAGATGAGTCTTCTCACGCTCGTAGAGAGTCACCTCAGCCTGAAGCCTGGCGAGAGCCTGATTATAAAGTGCTCTGTCCTGAAGCCATGAAGAAGACAAGTTAGAAAGATAAACATCAGGACGACAGGTAGGATTTACAAAAACTACCTGCTCACAAAGCCTGTTCATCTTACTGAAGACGAGCGAAGCATCAAGCTCGGGGATTCCCTTGGGAGCGGCTAACGGCCTTTCAAACGCATCTCTACCTCCGATGGACACCCCCACATCGGAAATTTCTTCATTTTGGGCACCTTGCATTCCCTTAGGAGGTAAGATCGTTCCTTGGGGGGAATCACTCACGATAACAACACCAACAAGGTCAGTTGGGGCCGTCTCTTGTCCCTACAGGGCTTGAGAGCTGGTTTCCTCCGAATCGCCTACCAAGTGCGTCTCAGCTCGAGGGATATTTTGGCCATCAATCGGATCGGGGACATCACCCAACACTTCCTCAGCAGCATATCCAGCCCAAAGTTGGACCACGATGACATCAAGCTCCTGTTCGGGAGCCATCGTCTCTCCGACGCGAGAGTATTGGGTTTTCCCCTCCCTTGGACGCCATCAAGAAATTATTTTCTCTCTACTCTTTAGCTCGGGGACTTCCCGCTGCTTTTGGAGTTAAGGCTGTTGGGTCGGTCTTAGTTTCTTCCACCTTGGTTTTCTTAGATTCCAAGGGTTCATTCGACGGATCCCTCTGTCTTTTTTTCCCTTCGACGGGTCTCAAGGTATCATCTTCGTCAGGCGATGTTTCCTTCATCAAGGTACGCCTGTAGTAAGAGTAAAGGCTCACCATGATCTTTGGCTTCCCATCGAGCTTGGGATAAATCACGCCACACCCGCTCAGCATATGGGCAAATCGAGTCCTGCCGACCGACCCATCCCGAGAGGTCCGTAACCGCACCGGGGTAAACTGCTATAGCTGCATCAGTAGAAGGAATTAGCGCGTGGAAAGATGTACCTAAAAAGAAGCAAGGAGATGCTAGATAACGTATCTACTTACGTTCAATGTTCCATCTTTTGGGGAACGACATCTGTTCCGCCGGGATCAGGTCCGAAGTCCTAACTCGGACAAAACAGCTCATCCACCCTCCGTTCCTGACTTCGTCGATGCAAGCAAAAGGGCCCTCGAAGCTCGACATTGGAGCTTAATCAAGCCCTCATGAAATAGACGGGGGTTGTACATCCTAACCAGGTGGTCGAGGGTGAAGGGCATCTCCCCAATTATGTTCACATAATACCTGATCATGTAGACAATGCGCCAGAACGAAGGGTGAATTTGGACGAGGGTCACTCGATACCGTTGGCAGAAGTCAAGAACCACAGGGTCTATCGGATGCGAGGATGGCCCCACCGGCCCAAGGGTAAATGGGTAAGTATACACATTGAGAAAATCGGCTTTGTATGATGTTATATCCTCCTCCCGAGAAGGGACCTCCACAAGCACCGCATCCCTCCAGCGACAATCAGTCTTCACCCTCTCAACATCCATTATTGAGCTAATATATTGAGATACAGGCTCATGATGCCCTGGCTTCGAAGAAGGTCTCTCGACCTTGAAATCTGAAGCCGTTGAAAAGATCCTGGAACACATTCCCCAATGCGAGGAGGCGCTGCTGCTCTGCCTTTAGATGAAATTGAAGAGGAGGAGGTTATATTCCCCTGAGAAGCAGAGGCGGAAGTTTTCGCCATTTTTTAGAGGAGAAAAGGAAATTGTTCTTCTTAGAAAGGAAAACAGTGAAGGTGGAAGGAACTTTTTTGAGGGCCTGGTAGTGCGGTGGACAATAAAGAACGAGAAGCGGTATTTATAGGGTCCCAACACGCACGTTGAAGGAGGCCAAAAGACGGCCAACCGCTGTAATCAGTAGGAACGCTTTCAAGGGTTGTACGTACGTGGCCTTTTGACGTCTTATTTTATCGTGTCGATCATTTGGCAAGATGTAACTGCCGTTGTTACGAAAGTACCAGAGGGTTGGAGATTCGAGGTCGTTTCTTATCGTTTCATTCTAAGAAACACGGGGACTATCTGTATACGGGAAAAATTGAGAGGCACACTTTCATGATCATTGCTTCTCTCCCTTAGCTCCGAAAAAGGTCCCGAAGATCCGAGGACGTAGCTCGAGGCTTCGACCTCGACGCAGCATGAGTCAGTGGCTAACGAGGGTAAGCGGAAAGTTCCCTAGGCACGTGGTCCGAACTGACATCGCCTACAGAAATAGTATCAGTCTGCACCAGGTTACTAGGTAGCCGTGCCAGCTATCTACTTTATAATAAATGCATTTGTACCATGATAGTTTTCTCCCTCATATATAAAGAGATCCTTGTTGTTTTATAGGAATCCAATATTCAATGCTAAGAAATACAAGAAATATTCTCTCTGCTGTCTAACTTAACATATTGTCTTGTTCTTATTGCTTCATCTATTACTTACATTTATTGTGTTCCATTTATTGTTCTTCATTTATTGCTTATCATTAGCCACAAAGAGCCATTATTGAATCTATTATAACTGTTAGTCCTCCCATCGACTGGGCACGGCAGGGTATAGGACTCTACCTCGAGGCCCCGAATAAGCAAGCTCGAGGCCCCGCTTATCAGCCTTTTGGTTTGGTTATCACCTTGTTTTCGAGCTCTTATCTCATTTTCTAATCTCTTACTTAGCATCTATCGCCTAAACAACTAGCATAAAAATAGATCACGTATTTTTAGAACCACAAAATTAAATTTAATTGTAATTACCATTTTCACGGTAAACATTGATAATTAATATAAATGCTCAATTACAAACTCCATGATACTGTCCTTGAGTTCTCAATTATAGAACCACAAACTCTATGACGCTATTGTTGAGTTCTCAATTGTGGAAACACAAACTTCATTATGCTATTCTCGAATTCCCAATCGTAGAACCGCGAACTCAATCACGCTATCCTTGAGTTACGAATAGCAAAACTACGAACTCAAAGGTGCTTTCCTTGAATTCTCAATCATAGAATCACGAGCTCCATGACGCTATCCTGGAGTTCCCAATTGTCGAACACAACCTCCATGGCACTATCCTTGAATTCTGAAAGGTAGAATCACGAACCCAAAGACTCTTTCCTTCAGTTTTTAGTTAGCTTTTTTTTTTTAATGTTTAATTAATGAAAATCATCATGAAGGAACCAAGGTACGTCAACAGGTATAGTACCACTGCAGCAGTTGAGGAATTAATTATTCCACCTGTCCAATTTAATTACACGAAGCTTCTAACCAATGGCCAATACGTATAATTACGTATTTTAGTCACTTATTGCACTTTAATTTACTGCACTTTAATTGATTTGAACTTGAATAGCTAGTGTTTTGTACTAATTGTGTATTTTATACCTTGTAAAAGTGATTCCAAGCTAGGTAGATATTATGAAATTAATTCAAGTGATTTGGAGCTTTGAAGTTTGAGTAAAGGCCCAAGGCAGGGATCATGTTTGGGGATCAACGGATGATAGTTAAGAACGAAACAAAAAATCGAGCGGGCATACGGCATATTGTCTAGTAAAATGCACATAACTTTTCACTCAGAATTCCGTTTGGGCTCCACAATATATCGTTGGAAAGCTATTTAAAAGCGCTATAACTTTCATGTTTTACGTTTTCCCGGATCCCAATTAACGCGGCGCGCCTGTAAAAAATTTCTGCAGCCTGTCAGAATCAGCTCTCTGAACTTCCCCACAAGCACATCGCGTGGCGTGTCATCCCATGCAGCGTGCCTGTGCAAAATTTACAGAGTCATAGTCCTATTTTACGCAGGAAAAGATGTTTCGTCTGGGCCCGACTCTATTTGGTATAAATACGTGTAAAAATACTATTTTGAGGACGGGGACATCTTTTGGCATAATTTAGACCTAAGGAGGCTAAGGAGGCCGGAGATTCGACCTAAGGAGGCAAGAACACACTAGGAGCAAGGCAAAGAATTCTTCTATGAGTTTTTCACTTCATTCTTCCTATTTTTATTATTGGTTATGAATTCTAGTATTATAGTTATGCATACTATTATGAATAGCTAATTTGATATCTAGGGTTTTGATGAAATATTTTAGAGGACGATTATCTTGTTACGTTTATATAGATTTGCTATAGTATTTTCTCTATTTGTTCAACTACGTTTATATTGTGGTTGGTTGAAGAGCTCTCAATCGACTATGCCTATTTAGTGTGTATTACTCGGGATAGATTGTATATTTAGGTAGTTGTTGAACAACATCACTCCTAATGTATATGACAGATCAATACAGAGGGCTTAAAGGTGGGATCAGAAATAACGAAATCTTGGTGCGATCCGAGTGAGCCGCACTAATGCCAGCTAGCGTAATTCGAGTAAATATGTCTAGTAAATTGTGGTAGTTACTCGGGAGAGAATTACGACACTTAGAGTGCTCATGATCGGTTGAGAATACTTAGGCGAAATTATAGAAGATGTAGTGGGAAGGATTCCAATAATTGGGAAAATTATAACTTTAGACCTCCTTAATCTTTTCTTCAACCCGTAAAATCTTTCATTGTTAATTTACTTCTTTAATTTGTTAGTTAATTAGTTAGACATAAAAATCTTAATATCTTTAAGTTAGGAATTGTTCACGCTTGTCTTCTTGGTGATAGTGAACAGTTGTAGCTAAGCCTTAGTTCTCTGTGGGATTTGACTCTGGACTTGTAATCGGATTATATTTGCAACGACCGCTTAGTCCTTTTTATAAGGCATAGTTGGGCGTGATCAGTAATTGTTCTATCAAATCATTACTTTCCCTATGAGTTTTATTAGTTGGTATGCCAAAAATAAAAGTTGGATATGTATTATGCAGGAAACACTCCTAAGATTGGATCAAGAAACTGTGAATGCTGCCTCAATTACTTGCATTCAGGATGGACATGAAATTCTTTCTATAACAATACACAACTACATTGTTGCTGGGTATGAGAATTGACAGTCGAGAAGGTTTTTGTGTTTAGTTTAGGGGTATTTTTTTCCATTGTGATTACAAAGTGGCTAAATGTTACGACATCCACCGATCCCTAGTCTGCATCATTTATGTTTGAGACTAAGACGGTATCTAATCGCCTTCGAGCCCCTAACTTTTGTTCTTAATTTATAAAAACATATTTAGCAAATGCTTTTGTAGTTGTTCGTCTTTCATAAATCTAAGAATTTAACTTCCGGAAATAAGAATGTCCTTTCATAATTCTATCCCGAAATCTTAACATGCTAGTAATAACTTTTGAGATGATAGCTAATTTCTAATTAGCAATGTAATTTGGCCATGTTTTTCCAAAAAAAATAAAGTTTTGATTTTTAGTAAATATCAAGCTTAAAGGAGAAAAATCTTAAGAAAAGATGAAGGTGGCGGTTATTGGTAGTGTTTTGGCTCTAAAGGGCAAGACAATTATATATACTGTTTGATTTGGCCTGGTGAACGTGGCTTGCAAGTTAAAGTTTTGTCTAATAACCTAAAAGCATTGAGTCAACTGTGGGATGCAGAAGGATTCGTGAAAGTCAAGGAAGAAACGATACTTTAAGTTAATACTACGTACACTCATCTATAGAACCTTAATCCAAGAAGACTTACATGTGACTGGAGGCTTATAACACGACTTAAAACCATAACAATAACGTCGTAACACGTACACAACCTTGAGGATGTTCAATTGCATCATCATTAAATTAAATATATTTTCCTTCAAAGTGTGAGTTTTAATTTATCATGAATAACCAACCCATATTGGAGATCTGTAATGATACTGTTGATAATTATCATAAACATTCTTTAAGCTGAATGGGCCTTAAAATTGCATTGTCTTTTCAATTGACAAACAAGTGGAGTTAAGTTTCTGTTTTGAGAGATCATTAAATTCCAAAATCAATCTTAATCCAACACGTTAATTAGTGTGACAAAGACTTCAACCGTAGATCCTTCTTCATCTGTGCATTATTAATAATTGAGCTTTGAAACATGACAAGTTTAGGTAGTTCGCCGAAGCACCAACATTATATTATACTAGCATTATTCTTCAGCCAATGACAAACATACATTTTATAATAAGAGGGAATATAGCAGCTTCCAAAAAACCATGGCATTTCAATTTATTATGTTATTTGTTCTAATATAAATTGAGCTGCACCGGGTTATATATATTCAGGTTATGAGGCGTACATTGAGAAATTTTGGTGCTGTGTTTCTGCGGCTAAAATGGGACAGCTGTTCTTGTTGGGATATATGCTATT